>PVIA01002228.1:56185-222154 GCA_004024845.1 Tonatia bakeri | reverse complement strand
TGTTCCTGTTCTAGTTGTTTGCTTAGTTTGTTTTTTTTAAATATATTTTATTGATTATGCTATTACAGTTGTCCCATTTCCCCCCTTCACTTCCCTCCACCCTGTACACCCCCTCCCACCCACATTCCCCCCCTTTAGTTCATGTCCATGTGTCATAAGTTCTTTAGCTTCTACCTTTCCCATACTATTCTTGCCCTCCCCCTGTCTATTTTCTACCTACCATCTATGCTACTTATTCTCTGTACCTTTATCCCCTCTCTCCCCACCCACTTCCCTGTTGCTAACCCTCCATATGATCTCCCTTTCTGTGGTTCTGTTCCTGTTTGAGTTGTTTGCTTAGTTTCTTTTGGTTTTGTTTTAGGTGTGGTTGTTAATAATTGTGAGTTTGCTGTCATTTTACTATACATGATTTTTTTTTTATCTTCTTAGATAAGTCCCTTTAACATTTCATAAAATAAAGGCTTGGTGATGATGAACTCCTTTAACTTGACCTTATCTGAGAAGCACTTTATCTGCCCTTCCATTCTAAATGAAAGCTTTGCTGGATAGAACAATGGATAGAGCAATCTTGGATGTAGGTCCTTGCCTTTCGTGACTTGGAATACTTCTTTCCAGCCCCTTCTTGCCTATAAAGTCTCTTTTGAGAAATCAGCTGACAGTCTGATGGGAACTCCTTTGTAGGTTACTGTCCCCTTATCTCTTGCTGCTTCTAGGATTCTCTCCTTCATTTTTACCTTGACTAATGTAATTACGATGTGCCTTGGTGTGTTCCTTCTTGGGTCCAATTTCTTTGGGACTCTCTGAGCTTCCTGAACTTCCTGGAAGTCTATTTCCTTTGCCAGAATGGGGAAGTTCTCCTTCATTATGTTTTTAAATAAGTTTTCAATATCTTGCTCTTCCTCTTCCCCTTCTGGTAAACCTATAATTCGGATGCTGGAACGTTTAAAGATGTCCTGGAGGTTCCTAAGCTTCTCCTCATTTTTTTGAATTCTTATTTCTCCATTCTTTCCTGTTTGGTTGTTTCTTTCTTTCTTCTGGTCCACTCTATTGTTTTGAGTCCCAGTTTCCTTCCAATCACTATTGATTCCCTGTGCATTTTCCTTCATTTCTCTTATCATTGCCTGCATTTGTTCATGTAATTTGTGACCAAAATCAACCAATTCTGTGAGCTTCCTGATCACCAGTGTTTTGAACTATGCATCTGATAAGTTGGCTATTTCTTGGTCGCTTAAAAGGATGAGTTCTGGGGCTTTGATTTGTTCTTCTGTTTGAGCCATCTCTCTCTCTCTCTCTCTCTCTCTCTCTCTCTTTATTTTATTTTATTTTTTTGGTCTGGTCGCACCTGTTACAGTAGGGGGCAGAGCCTTAGGTGTTCACCAGGGCGGGGCACCCCAGTCACTGGGTTGTGACCTTGTATGTGGGGGCGGGGTCAAGAGGGAACAATGGCGGTTACTCTGTTCTCCGTGGGACCTCAGTCCCTTCTGCTGCTTCCCCCAAGCAAACTGGGTCCCTCTAGTGCCAATTCCTGTGTGGGTGGGCTTGTGTATGCTGTGGGACCCTCCAAGAACCTCTCCTGTGAGGCTGGGTGTCTCTCCCTGCGCCTCAACTTCCATAGGCCTCCGCAATCAGTGTCCCAAGGCTCTATTTCCCAGTGCTGGAATCCTGAGTTATGCACACTGCCTTGCTTTACAATGGCCACCTCACTGGGTCTGCCGGGTGCCACCCCTCTGCCGGGGCCTGCCAGCTGCCGCAAGCGCACTCAGGGTCCACCCACTGCGGTCTTGCACTCCCCAGATGCCTTACGCACCCTCGGATGCCTTATGCGCCCGGTCCCAACTCTGCTCTCCGCACTGCGACCCACGCCCAGCTGCCCGACTTCGCCCCTCCTACCGGTCTGGATGAACAGGTCTATTTCAACTTCTTGGTTGTCCGACTTCCATTTAAATCAATTTTCTGTCAGTTCTGGATGTTATTCTGTTTCTAAATTGTTGTTGTTCCTATCTTGGTTGTGCGTGGAGGTACGGTGCATCCACCCATGCCTCCATCTTCTAGTTTGTTTTTGTTTTTGTATTTTTTAGGTTCAGTTTTTGATAGTTGTGGGCTCGTTGCCATTTTACTGTTCATACTTTTGATCATCTTTTTTTTTTCTTGGAAAAGTCCCTTTAACGTTTCATAGAATAAGGGCTTGGTGATGATGGACTCCTTTAACTTGACCTTACCTGGGAAGCACTTTATCTGCCCTTCCATTCTAAATGATAGCTTTGCTGGATAGAGTCATCTTGGATGTAGGTCCTTGCCTTTCATGACTGTGAGTACTTCTTTCAGCCCCTTGTTGCCTGCAAGGTTTCTTTCGAGAAATCCACTGATAGTCTTATGGGAACTCCTTCGTAGGTAACCATCTCCTTTCCTCTTGCTGCTTTTAAGATTCTCTCCTTCTCTTTCATCTTGGGTAATGTAATGATGATGTGCCTTGGTGTGTGCTTCCTTGGGTCCAGCTTCTTTGGGACTCTCTCAGCTTTCTGGGCCTCCTGGAAGTCTATTTCTTTTGCCAGATTGGGGAAGTTCTCCTTCATTATTTGTTCAAATAAGTTTTCAATTTCTTGCTCTTCCTCTTCTCCTTCTGGCACCCCTCTGATTTGGATGTTGGAACGTTTAAAGTTGTCCCAGAGGTTCCTAAGCCTCTCCTCATGTTTCTGAATTCTTCTTTCTTCATTCTGTTCTGGTTGAATGTTTATTCCTTCCTTCCACTCCAAATCATTGATTTAAGTCCCAGTTTCCTTTCCTTCACTGTTGGTTCCCTGTATATTTTTCTTTATTTTGCTTAGCATATCCTTCATTTTTTCATCTAATTTGCGACCAAATTCAACCAATTCTGTGAACATCCTGATCACCAGTGTTTTGAACTCTGCATCTGATAGGTTGGCTATCTCTTCATTGCTTAGTTGTATTTTTGGAGCTTTGATCTGTTCTTTCATTTGGGCCATATTTCTTTGTCTCGGCACACCTGTTATGTTGTAAGGGGCGGAGCCTTAGGTATTCACCAGGGCAGGGCATCCCTCTTTGCTGAGTTGTGGCACTGTGTGTAGAGCAGGGGTCAAAGAGGGAACAATGATGCTTGCTTGGCTCTCGGCCAGCTTTCACTCACTTTCGTCACTACCCACAAGTCAATTGGGCCACTCTGGTGCTGATTCCCAGGTGGGTGGGTTTGTGTACATTCTAGGACCCTGTGGGTCTCTCCAATGCACTCTCCTGTGAGGCTGGGAGTTTCATGTTTCTCCCGCTGCTGCAGCTTCCACAGGTTATTTCAGTCGAGGTTTTGAGGCTTTATTTCCCTGTGCTGGAACCCTGGGTTGTGTGGTCGGTCTCGCTTGCCAGTTGTTCCTCCTGGTTTATCTACAAGCAAATGTGGGACTGCCTGCTCTGCCAGTTGCCACCTTGCCTGCCCGGGTCCGCCAGCCATTGCCTTGTTGCATGTCCTCTCCACCCTGGCTGCCCATCTCCACCCCTCCTACCGGTCTGTATGAATGTTTCTTTTTTAACTTCTTGGTTGTCAGACTTACACATGGTTCAATTTTCTGGCTGTTCTGGTTATATTTTGTTTTTAAATTTGTTGTTGTCCATCTTTTGGTTGTGCAAAGAGGCAAAGTATATCTACCTATACCTCCATCTTGGCTGGAAGTCTAACTGAGATGAGGCTGATTAATTAAAGATTCCTAAGAAAGAAAGAAGTTTGCCTCTCCAGGTAGTATCTGCTCCTCCAAAGCATGAGAAATTGTGTTTGAAGAAGGATACATAGCACCAATCACTTTTGATCCCAGAACGTTCTACATAAAAACTAACACACAGTTGCTGGGAGTATGAACTGGTGTTAATATCCACATATTGAAAATGCACATTCTGATCCCACCAGGCCAAGTGGTGGGGCCTCACTTTCCTTTTCGCCACCTTGAAGCCTGTGGAGCCTGCCAAGAACAGTACTTCTACAATGACAAATATGTCTTGAAGGCTGTGGTCCAAAGCCATTTTTGCTGTCTATCAATGGGGTCTCTGGGACCAGAGGGAGCACATAGCTCTTCTCAAAACTGTTTATGCACGAGATGAAACTGAATTCTACCTAGGCAAGAGATGTGCTTCTGTGTACGAAGCAAAGAAAACCACAGTGACTCTTGGTGGTAACCAAACAAAACCAGAGTAGTGTGGGGAATGGTAACTCATGCTCATGGAAACAGTGGCATGGTTCATGCTAAATTCCAAAGTAACTTTCCTGCTAAGGCCATTGGACAGAGAATCTGTGTAATGCTGTACCCCTCAAGGATTTAAACTTATTGATAAGTAAATAACAACCCTGACTGGTGTGGCTACATTGGTCGGGGGCCCTCTGGCAAAGCAAAGGATTCCAGTTTGGTGCACGTGGTTGGTTGCAAGTTCAGTCCCTCATCAAGATGCAAAGGGAAGCCAAGTGATGAATGTTTCTCTCAAACATCAGTGGTTCTCATCCTCTTTTTCTCCCTCCCTTCCCTCTCTCTAAAATATATAAATAACATCTATTTTAAAGTGTAAATAAATAAATAAAAATGCACATTGTTTTACTAAGAAAATTTAGCTGTAATAGTGGTCATGAGCATTTAATTACAGCAGAGAAAATCTAGAAAACATTCAAGTGTCAACAGGGAGTTTGTGTGTATTATTATACCATGTCAAAGTCATGGGATATGATGTGGTCATGTGAGATGATGCTGTGGAGAAATGTTTACTAAATGGAAAGAGATGCATTATACAGTTAAAATGAAAAATGCATGGTCCCTTCTTTCTAAATATAAATTTATATGTAAAGCCATAGCAAATGCTAAGGATCATCTCTGTTTGAGGAAATTGCAGGCAAGTTTTGGTCTTCATTTGGTTTATCTGGGGTTTTCCCCCTCTGAAGTTAGTTCAATCCCTCTGAATTAGGTTTAAATGGGCACTTTAAAGAGATGCATCACTTTGTGGTTCTATAGCCAAGACAGTATGGGGTGGGCCATGGTTCTGAGAGATGTGACAGGTATGGTGGTCACTGCCATGAGTCAGTCCACCATCCGCAGCTTTCTGGTGACATGCTGACCACAACTGAGTTCTCTAATAGGACATTTTCATGGGCTAGGGGCTGATCTGAAGGGAAGGAAAGTGCAGGAGCTGGGCTGGGCACACTGGCCAGCCCTGACACCAACATCATCCATATAGCAGTGCCCCAGTGCCACACCCTGTGTCAAAGCATGCCCCTCACAGCCTCCTTTCATGTCTCCAACAACACAATCTGGAAGATATTGTTGTCCCCACTTTAAAGATAGGGAAACTGAGGCTCAGAGAAAGGCATCAACTCACTTGAAGTCTCACAGCTAAGCAGCACCAGAGCCAGGACCCAAATTCAGTCCAGGAGGACTCCAGAGGACATGTGATTGGAAAAGAGTGCCAAATTACAGCCAGGATCCCACCTGCCAGCTCAACATCTCTCAGCTCCTACCTATCCTCATGATGGGAAACTAGGCACAGAGAGGTTATACAACTCATCTGAGGCCACAAAGCCTACAAGTGTCAGAGCCTGGAACTACACATCCCCACTCACACCCCAGCTTCCACAGAGGGGGATATCCAGAGGGAGATGAGCAGAGAGCCACCTCCTCTCCCTAAGGTCTTGGTGGGGAAACTGAGGCAGTTGTAAGTGGTTGCTGGGAGCTACTGATGACTCCCTTCCCGGGCACCCCTGCCTCTCTACCTGACCCTCTCTAAAGACTGAGGATCTTGGGTATGGATTGATCAAAGTATCCACTGGAGGTGCTTCCACTGAAAGAAACCATGGGGTCTTATGAGGAAACCCAAAGAGGCACAGTGACTTTCCCAAGGTATCACAGCACGGTAGCAAAGCAGGGACCATAGACCTTCTCCCCAAGCACCACAGTCTGGAGTAAGGGGGTTGTCAAGGAGAAGGAAGGAGAAAGCCTGCCTCTTCCAGGCAGAGAGAGATTCCTCAAGTCTAGCAAACAGCATCACCAGGCCAGGACACTATGGCCTCCAGAGTCACCGTCTCTGTCCTTCATGACCTCATCTCTTGGCTGGGCCCCAGCACAGCACGTGGTGCCTAGAATCAATACCTCTTGGCAGGGCCCAAGCCTCTCTTCTCTTCTTTATATCCAGCTCCCACCCCCACTCCTGCCCCAGGTGGCCCTGCCCAGCAGCAAATAGACTGGCCACCTGCCTCCTGCTACAAGATAGGAAGTTGAGCCAGAGCCACCACCACTACAGTCTTGAAGTGAAGCCCCAAAATCTTCAAGGAGCTCAAACTGATGCTCATACCCAGCCACTGGGAAAAGGCAGCCTCCTTTCAAGTTCAAAAACTTCCCCATGCTCTCCATCCTATGGCAGGCAGCTCACTTGGGCCAGGTTTTTTATGCTTCAAGAGGGGTAATGAATCCAGCTTACACAGTGGCTGTGGGGCTCCACTGTCAAACACAGTGCCTCAAAACAGTAGGTGTTTAATACATGCTAAGTCCCTCCTCCCTTTAGTCTGGATGCTTATAAAGCAGGTTTGGGGTTGTTATCACACTCAACAGCAGCCATGTGAAGTAGGCTTAGTGGAAACAAATGACTCCTACAGATGTGGCGGAGGAGGTTCAGGGACAGGTTTATCACCCAGCACTTTACGACATCCCAATGAAGTTCAAGGCTGCATATCAGTGCCTGGGCTGGAAAGCCTTTTGGCTGCTTGTCACCAGTTCACTCCCCATTCACAGATGGGAAGGCCAAGGCTTAGAAAGGTCAAGGCAGTGCTGAAGGTCACAGAGCAAGTCAAAGGCAGAGGCTGACTGGAGCTTGGTGCCCACACTTCCAGGCCAGGGGGGATGGCAGTCTTCAAGGCCTGGGACTGGAGGATGCTGTGACAGGATGGGCCCCGCCACTGCAGTCACACTTATCTTTTGGGAGCGCCCTTGCCCTCATGGTGCCCCAAGGGATTGATCACCCTGCGTCATGCATGTGGCTTCTCCAGGGCAGGTCCCTGTTGCCCAGGCACCACCAGCACCAGGGCATTAAGACAGTGTCCTTGGAGGAGGAAAGAGAAGTGAGACTCTGACTAGGCTGGGGCTGTTAAATCAAGGCTCAGGCACCAGTCAAGCAACAGATGAGAAATGGGAGGAGTTGCTCTGCTGGGCAGATTGCAGAGAGTGGTGGGGACCAAGAGGAGCAGGAGAGCACATGCCCCTTGGAAAGAGAGGTGGGTAACTCAGCTCCAGCCACTTTTTGCCAGGTTGAAATATAGGTTGTAGGGGCTTCTGGGTTGGTGTTGTTGATATATTGTTTTTAAGAAAAACAATAAATCCAGATTTTTATATAAAATCTCATTGAATCACTGAAAACACTGACTCTCAGACAGACCCAAGAGCAGGCTGAAGGAGGCCCTGTGCAACGAGGAGTAGCAGCACAGGATTGGGCATGATGAAGACAGAGGGCTAACACACGGAAGTCATCAGTGAACAAGGTGGGGTGGAGGTGGCAGCATGTTATTTGGGTCTACACCTGGAACTTCAGTCCCAGCCTTGCATAGGTGGGGATTGTCTCCATGTAGGCCACTCCTATTCTCTCCACTGTGAGGCAGGACACTCATCCTGGCACCCTGAGGTTAATGAGATCCCCAAGAGCTGCCCTGGATCTGCCGCAGAGGCTGCAGGTTTGGGGCACTCCTTCGTGTCTTTGCTGATACCCCCTTTCTCCGTCAACCCAGAGACCAGAGAGGGAAGTCAGGTGGGAAGGGGCAACACAGCTACCTAGAATAGGCTGTCCAATAGAGGGGGGCCATGAAAGTCAACCTTCCCACCTTGAGTCTTGTGAATTTTATTCAGGACACACCCCATACCCATGCAACTCACTCCCACCAGCTCAGATACCCCAGAGGCCCACACCCGGTGTGGGCAGGGACTGCCGCATAGGCCTTGAGAGGGCACAGCCCTTGCAGTAGGCAAAAAGTGCCCCTCCCCCAAGACGTCCAAGTCCTGGATCCTTTGAATGTATTATCTAACATGGCAAAAGAGACTTTGCAGATGTGGTTAAAGAATGTTGAGCTGGAGGGATTATCCGGACTATCCAGGTGGGCACAAGGTCCTGTTAAGGTGGAAGAGGGAAGCAGGTCAGTCACAGAAACACTTGAAGCTGCTGCACTTCTGGTTTTGAAGATAGAAGACGAGGCCAGGAGCTGAGGAGTGCAGCAAGCCTCTAGAAATTAGAAAAGGCAAGGAGAATGATTCTCTCTGAGAGCCTCCAGAAGGAATGCAGCCCTGCCCACACCTTGATCTCATCCTTGTAATATCCACTGTGGACTTCTGACCTCCAGAACTATTAAAAGAATAAATGTGTTGAGCCACTGTGTTTGTGGTATGTGTTATAGAAATGATAGCAAATAATCCAGACACCAGTCTGGCTTGTAGAGGGTCTGAGGGAGGAGTACCCCAGGGCTGGGTGAGGGAGTCTGGAGCTCACCGCCTACGCATCAGGGGTCCCTGAGCACACCTTCCATGAGACAGTGTGCCGGAAGGCCATGTCCCAGTCTTGGGTGCAGCCGTGGACATGGGTGGCCCAGCCTCACCCAAGTTGGTCTCTGATATTCCACACCTCTTTCCTCAACCACTGATTCAGATAACCCAGAGCAAAGCCAAGAGAGGGTGGCATACTCCTCTAGAAATTGGCATAGAAATGATCTACTTTGTGCAAAGGCCAGAACCTCTGCTAGCTCTGTGGAAACTCCGGCAAGTGAGGCCCAGAGGCACTGCAGCCATTCTGCCATCTCGAGGGGGTTAAAAACTAAAGGAGGCAGATGAAAGAAGCTGAGGCCTGAGCCTGCACGAAGGCCGTGGAGAAGGCCGACAGTGTCAGAGTGAGGAAGCTTCAGACGGAGAAGGGGATCTCGAGTTCCGCGTTACAGCAGAGGGAGGAGAGCCAGCATGTCATCTACGTTCTCCCCACAGAAGCCCCGTGAAAACTGAGGCCAGATCATGACCTTCCCCTGCTCAGACCTCCAGGGGCCTTCCTCACCCTGAGTAAAAGCCAAAGTCATTACTGTGGCTACAAGGCCCTGCATGATCTGACCCAATGACCTCCCTGGCCTCACCTCCCACCCTCCTTTCCCTTCAGCCATTCTGTTCCATCTTGCCCCTGCTCTATAATTCAAACACACCAGACACATGCCTGCCTTGGAGCCTTTGCCCATGCTGTGCCCTGTACCTAGTGTGCCCTCTCTCAGACGCTCACTTGGCTTGCTCCTCCATTTCAAGTCTTCACCCAAAAGCTGCCCTTTCAGCAAGTACTTCCTTGACAACCTGTCTAAGACTGCACATGCTGCCACTACTCTCCACCCCATTTCCTGCTTGGTTTTCTCCTTAGTGCTTGTCACACACCATTTATTTGCGTATATCTTTTGTTAACTGGCTAGCTCCCCAAGGGGAGGACCTTCTCTGCTGTATTCCCAATGCCTAGAACAGTGTTTACACAGCCCTTGCCAAATACCTACAGGAATCAGAACTAGGAGACCTCCAGGTAGAAGCTCCCCTCTGACACCCCTGTGCATAGCCTAGCCCCCCACCACCCTGGAGTTTGTTCTCAGGTGCCCCAACCTCCCCTGCTAGCCTGTGGCACCAGATCTGTGGTTTGCACAAACGACTTTGACTTAAAAAGGTCAGGCATTCCTGGGTGAACCCTCCTGCCACCCTGGCCCCCACTCCCCCCAGCCACTGGTGCACACAGGCCCGTGTGCTGACAGTCCAGTGTGCTGGGCATGAGTGGATTCTAGAAGCCCACAGAGCAGCCTGCTAAGTGCAAGAAAGCTGCCCACAGTGGGTCACCACCAGCCCCTGCCTCACTGCTCCCCAGGAGAGCCCCAACTCTGCTACCTGAATAGGTCCTGCTCTTGGACACACGGGCATGTACACACACGCACACTTCCTTTGGAAATTCCAGAATCTCAGAATTTTAAACTTTTGAAAACTCGTTTGTTTCAATTTAGCTCATTATCTGTTCTTGAACGTCTGAGTCAGGGCAAATTGTATACTTCCAGACCCTCTGGCCCCTCAGGAGTCAAACCAAAGTCTCATGAGATCATTCTCTGGCACTGAACTGATAGCCCCCAGCACCACCCTTCTCTTCTTTCTCTGATTTTCAGGTGGGTTCCCAGAATAAAATCTTATTTCCAGCCTCTCTTGTGTCTAGAAGTGGTTAGCTTTCACCAGTGGGATGTAAGAAATAGTGTCCATTGAACAACAATGAAAAAATAAAAAAAAAAAGAAAGAAAGAAACTGTCCAGCATCAACTTCTGAAGCCTTTATCTGATAGCCACCACCAACCGCTCCCCCTGACCCCTGCCTTTTTTTCTTCTCTCCTTCCTCTGTGCCTCTGCTTAGAACTAAGATGTGATGGCTAGAAGTCTGGCAGCCATTTTGGACCACAAAGACCAGATTTCTTCTTTGGTTTGGTGAAGCCAGCATCAAGAAGGAGTCTGGTCCCCACACCAGCCCTGTACCACCTACCTCTAGGCTTAAGTATGAAAGAGAGAAAAGTTTCTCTTGTTTAAGTCACTACTCTTTGAGGTTTTCACTTATAGCCCAACCCTCTTATTGCAAACCTGGAGCAAGTGAGGCTAGAGTCAGGTACAGACCTGTGCAAGGCTGGACAATGAGTCGCACTAGGGCCAGTATAGAACTGAGCACCTGCCTTGTTTTCTGATGAGCCCTGGGCTGGCTCTTCTGATTGCTGTACTATGTTACGGGACCTTCTTCTCCCAAGGTCACCTAGGCTATTCCTCTGCCTCATTGCCGCCCATGGAGGGCCCCTCAGACACAGCCCAGGGTGAAGGCATTGGGAGGTATATTCTGGGCCCCAGCAAGCACCAGTGCCTGAGCCGGGGCCAGCTGTTCCCCTCTGTGACTGCATGAACTTCATCAGCCCCAGGCTCTGGCCTCCATGTCTCTCTTCCCTAGCCTCCCCCAGAACCCAGGATTCACCCTCATCTTAAGACTAGAGGCCCTCAGGGGTCGCGCGGCCTGGGCCGCTAGGGCACCAAAGGTGACAGACAAGACACTTCCTCCCCGACAGTCCAACCAGTCCCTCTGCACTCCAGCTGGGACACCTAGGCTGCACACAGAGCTGGGACCAGCCCCCGCGGAGCCCCAGCCCTGTCCTCTGGGCCCACCCAGAGGGGGCCAGGGCTCCCTGAGGCTGTTCTTCTCCACATTTATGCACACTTGCCACTTTCAGAATCCAGCACTCCCAGCAGTTCAGGCGAGAGTGAAGAAAAGAGAATGACAACTCACGATGGTCCCCCCTCAAGGGCTTGCTTTTTATCTCTGTGGAGCTGCAGGAGCTGGTCCTGGCCTTGCTGGCACAGGAAGGGACCCAGCATGAGCGGAGTCCTGTCTGCATATCATGCAGCATGCTGAGTGCTCTTCACACATGATCTGGTTTAATTTTCATAACAATCCTCTAAGGTATACTCAATTATCCGCCCCATTTCACAAACAAGGAAACTAAGGTTCAGAGAAAGTTGTCTACTAGTCGCTGCCCCAGTGAATCCAGATTCAACCAAGGTGCATCCTTTTCCAAGACCCTCACTCGTGCTGGGCGCCCAGCCGGCCCTGGTCCCTGGTCCCTGGTCCCTGGAGCAGGCCCCACCACCCCCAGTGCCCCTCCCTTGGTCCTCCCACGGCCCACAGCAGGACAAAACTCCAACTTGCAGAATACTTTATGAATAAGGGAAAAGAAAGTTGTCCTGGCCCCTGTGCATGCCTTAAGTATTTAAATTCTTTTTCACAATTATCTCAAATAGTAATTATTGTAGGAGCAGATGCGCTTATCGCAGACAAGAAACCACCTGCCTTCCCATTTCTGTCAAAAGTGGAAACACTGACATTATTTTTGTGATTCGCTTCAATAGCTGTTTTCACTGTAAATACCACCTTAACCACAAGAAAAATACCTTGGGAGGCGCTGGAGGTATTTGAGGTTTCAGAGGCCATGTCCCACAAGGACCGGGAGTGGCTCACAAGGACGTGGGTGGGAAGGACATGGAAGAGCGCTCCTCTCCATGCTGAGGGGAAGTGCACCAGATGAGAGAGATGTCATCCTGGTGGGGGCTCACAAGGTGCTCCCCAAAACTCCTTCCTCCTCTCTGCCCTAACTCCCACCCCCACTGTCAACTCTAGCCACACACACCCTGCACTGCCCACCCTCCAAAAACACCTTATTCACTCCAAAAAACATCAAAATCAAGGCCTCAGCTCTAACAGGAAGCTCTAAGAATTCAAAAACTGGAAGGGACCAAGTTTCCAAGAATGTTGCATTCTAAGATTTGCAGGTCTCCAGTTTCACACAGCACAGGGGAAGTTTGGCAGTGGGGAGGCGGGGTAGGGGAGTGAGGACATCAGGGACTACAGCCTGAAAATAGTCCACCTTGGTGAGCTCCTTCCTCACAGAGCTATAGGGAGGCAGAGCACTCCCTCCCTTTCAGTCAGAGCTGACTTGGGAGCCGGATGACCTCCTTGGGGGCATGCATGCAGGGCCTGGATAACCTCTTTGAGAAGTGGTGTCCAGCCCTGGGTCAGGGAGAGACCCTATAATGGCAGGATAAGCCATGGCCAGGGGGCAGGCATCCCGGACTCTAGTCCTGTGTCTGCCACAGGGTAGCCTTGGCCAAGCTGCCAGTCCTCCCTGGGGCTCAGCATTTCATCTGTCAAATGGACAGGCAGCCCTGGAGAAGCCTCTTGGCCTCATTCTTGGGTAGTACCAGTTGGGCAATCCCTCCTCTTCACAATTTCCAGTGCTCTCATCTGAATAGCAGGTCTCTCCTGGCTCCACATACCCAAGTCAGTAATGCTATTGTCATTATCAATTATCATCACTGAGCATTTACTAAGTGTCAGGCACCATGCTGAGTGTCAGCACGAACTGTGCGTTGTGTTGGTTTTCTTGCTCAGGGTTTCCATGCCATAGTCCTACAGTCATCCTCATTTCACAGATGGGGAACTGAAACTCAGAGAGTGTACAAGAGTACCCAAGGCCACACAGCTATTTGGCTGAGGCACCCATGGCTGCAAGCAGACAATGTCACTGACACCTACGACATGCCTTTAGAGATGGAACGGTTCCCATTCCCAGGATGTGGGCACTGAGGCTCAAAGGGGACTTGCTTTACCAGAAGTAGTGGCATTGGGATCTTAGCAGGTGTCCCTGATGGTCAGGAGGGAGGAGCTTGAGAAGAGAGTAGCAAAGATGGATTCTGAGAAGCAGAGCAGGACTGTTTCATATCCAGCCCCGGCTGCCTCAGAGCCCTCCCAGGGCTCACAACCTCTGAACTCCTTCCAGGTTGTTTCTCTGCTACCCTCTTATGTTCAATGGGGAAAATGCAGCCTTTCTGAACTATGCCGTTTTGGGGGCCTCTGGAGTCCGCTTGAGTGAGGGAGGGGTACCTGGATGGGCAGAAGGCAAGGGGCCCCGGACCATGGGGCACAGCCCTTCTCTCCGGTCTCACTCACCCCACTCCCACCACTCCACTCCAGCACGTTCTTACCTCCCAGCCTTTGCCCTTGCAGGTCTTTCTGCCTGGGACATCCTTCCTTGCCTTTTCACTTGGCAGCTACCTTGTCATACTCCAGCTTCCTGATGCTCTCTGCCCTCAGCTCTACCCTGCTGTCCATCTTTATACTTGTCACCACCTGACATCACATTTTAAATTTGTTTGTTGGCTATTTCTCCAGCACTATAATATCAGCTCCGGTGCCTGGAACACAAATGACTACATGAACATTCCCACCAAATGGGCACCCCAACTTCTTCACCTCCATAATGGGGCAGCTATGACTTAAAAGGGGGAACTTCCTGATGAGTTTGAGCCCTATGTTCCCAAGGCTCTCAGCCCTACCCCCGTACCCCTCCTGCCACAGACTGTCCCGCAGGGAACTAGGGACAGCAATCGGAACCCCTGGGGCCACTCATTTCCTGACTGAGTCACTCTCTCTCCTCACAGGATGGAGTCTCCAGAGACTGCTGTACACCTCAGAGTCCACCGAGGGGTCTAGAGCTGAGCACAGGAACTAGGGAGCTCAGAGGAAAGCAAAGCTAAGCTGTATATCCCCTTCCTTGTTGCAAGCATAGACCTTCAGTAATGTGGTCTGACAGACATAGTCATCAGCTTGAGACACATATGTTCATGGTGCTCCATGCGGGCACAGAGGGGTGTGCAGAAATGAGTCTGACCTGGATATACCGCTCATGAGAAGGACACACAGGCTCAGTCCCCTTCACCCCACCCACTTTTATCTGGGTCTGTGAGACTCTGGTGGAGTCTTTTCACATCTTTGGCTTCAGTTCCTCTCAGGTACAGCACGGGTCTGGTGAAAATGGCTACAAAGTTCTCTGTGACCATGTGAACCTCCATCTTATTGCATGGAGTCTGTCTCTGCTGTGAACCTGTGCCTTTCACAAGCACGCCTTCCTGATGTGCTTTCCTGCTCCTCCAGCTACTTACTGACCACCCTCCCCTTGTAGCTCAAGGGATGGCAGACTCAGCAGCAAAGAGAAATGTATCATTGAGAAAGGGGCTGTGCCAGAAAAGGCTGCCATCCACCTGCTCAGCAGCCTTCTAAGATGGCCTGAGAGCAGCTGTCACTGGCCTCTTCTGGATGGAGGGGCAGGCCTGGCCCTGGCCTCCCCATACAAGCCTCTCTTTTGCTATGCGACAAGGTTAGGGGAGGCAGCCACCCACGTTTGTTGAACATCTACTGCATGCCACACCCTGCCCTAGATGTGCCCTGTCTCTGATAAATGAGAGGCATCTACATCCCATTCTTCAGGTGGGGAGACTGGGGTTTGGAGCATTTGGCAACTTGCCAGCATCACCCAGTTCATCAGTGTCTCCAAGACCATGATCTTGGCCTGGCACAGACTCCACCTCCTATGACCCAACCTGCTGCAGGCTCTCATTTTCCTCTTCTTCCCAGAAAGAGAAAAGTTTGGGACAAATATCTCCGGGCTGCTCCCAAACATCAGGGTTCACACAAACCCATTTCTCAACTTCTGATTCACTGCACCTCCTATTATAAGTCTCTGGGTTTCTGAGCCCAATGAGTCAAAGACTCTGTCATGAGTGATGCTAATCACCATCTATAGAGCTATCATGTGCTCTCTCAGGTCCTCCGCACAGCCCTGTAAAGCTGGTTCCGTTATTAACCCCATTCCACAGGTGAGGAAACTGGGGCACAGAAAGTAAAACGACTTTCCCAGGTAAGGGACAGAGCCACGATTTGAACCCTGGAAGTCTGGCTCCAGGCTCTATGCTCATCACCCTACACTATACTGATGTTCAGAGAGTACCTAGTCCAGAGTTTAGATGTTGAGATTTGAACACTGGAATATTACATACACCGAAGAGTGTCGTCTCCTTAATGCAATATTCACATGACCTCCACTTCCAGGCTGGAAAAATGTCAAGGCCTAGACATCTCTGGGCACCATGCCCCTCAGGAAAGTGGCCCAAGGGCAGCTGTTGCTCCTGAAAAGTGCATCGAGGAGGTGGATTCCTAGGGGAAGCTCTCCATCTGCAGTTAGTTTGGTGACACTGCTCTGGCTCCCCCAAACTCTTCCTGCTCTCAGGGGCACGAATGGGGAAACTGAGGCTGTTTCGAGGGGCTCCACTTGTTTGTGTCTGTCAGGAGAGCCCTTCCCTCCATGTTGTACCAACCTTCCTAGGTAAGGAGCTGGACCGATGGTAGGTTGTGCGGCCGACTTGACCCAGGCCTTAGTGGCCAGGAGACCCTCAGAGCAACCCCTCCGCTCTCCGCCTTCCAGAGCAGTCCAGGACTCTGCGTGTGCCATGGTGCCCCAGCGCTCCCTGGCGGCAGCCTCCAGCGTCTGGCTCTGGCCTTGGGCACAGGCTGGTTCTTCGGGCGAGTCCGAGTTGGACGCCTGCCCCGCCCCCAGTGGGAGGGTGGGGTGGGGAGGAACGCACCCAGGGAAGGAAAGAGGCGCCCAAAGCCCGGTGCGGAGCGACTCAAGGCTGGTGCAGATGAGAGAGTGGAAGGCGGCGTGCGACTGACAGCGGCTGGAGGAGCGGCTCTCCTCTCACCACCTGCTGCAGGGGACTGGCCTTACCAGAGAAGCCTGGGCTTCCTGTACCCCTCTCCACGCCAGAGCAGCAGCCAAGAGGGACCACAGCCCGAGCCTTGAGGTCACGGACCTTCCACCTGCAACCTTGCCCCGGGGAGGCATGGACAGGGGTAGGGCCTGCCCACCACTCCACTGTGCCTAGCAGGCAGGCCCACCTTCCTGAAGAGTCCAAGGGACCAAATGGAGCAGAGGCTATGAGTTCAGCCAGTGACACACACTTCAAAGGAGCCACCATTCTGCCCCACTGGGCATGGGACCAGGAAAATGGATGAATTCAACATTGCTTTTCTTAAAGTAGAACTGTGTGCAGATGGAAATCCCAGGGCTAAGGGTGAACCCGTCTGAAAACAGTGGGTTGGGGACGTACCCCTGATCCAGATGTCCTGGGTCCTGATGTACCTGAGCCTGCACAGCTACTCAGTGAACTTTGCCTTTGTGTGATCTGTTTCACAAATTGGAGACAAAGTGTAGGCTGAAGGATAAGGAAGGTGCCCAGATGTGGGCTTTTAACAAACATACAAACCTTCGGTGGCATGGTTTCCCCAAATCAGGTAGCAATGGCCCTAGAAGGGAGAAGCATGGTCCCTCTGCTAGAGCCTAGTGCCTCTGCTTCCACAGCAGCCCCTCTTCCAGGACGAAGGGAAGACGCATTATTACCAACACCACAGTTAGTAGGCCTAGCAGGTCACTCGAGCAGGAAAGCCCAGGCCTTAGAGTAAGATGGGGAAACTGAGGACCAGAGAGGGGCAGCTGCTTGCTCCAAATCCCCCACAGACCCTTGCATTTCCCCCATCACAGCAGAGTCTGTCTCCCAGGGGGCCCGGACAATGATCACATAAAATAATATCAGGACATGTTTGGAAGAAAAGCACAAAGGGTAAAAAGACAGGGCATTCTGGGTGGTGGGGGAACAGGGCTTATTGTAGGTGTGGGGTCAGGGAGGACCTTTATGAGGAGGGGACATTTGAGAAAAGACCTGAAGAGGGGGAAGGAATCTTATGAACACCTGGAAGTCAAATGCTCCAGGCAAAGGAAACAGCAAAGGCCCGGAGGTGGGCACACACTGGGCGAGCTCAGGAACAGTGAGGAGCACCAAGGTGGATGTGGGAAGGGAGTAGAGGAGATGAGGTCAGGGAGGGGGGCAGGGGCAGGGCTGGCAGTCTTACAGCTGACAGCAGGGAAATTAAATTTATCCTGGGTGAGAAACAAGCAGGGGGTGAATACAGGCAAGTTATTTAGAATGATTGCTCAGGTAGATGTGAGGGGAAAGGGCCATGTGGGCAGGAGGGAGGCGGATGCGACAGGAGGCAGAGGCGGTGGTGGAGCCAGGTGCTGGCAGTAGAGGCAGGGGAGGTGCTTGGTTCTCATATGTTCTGAGAATTGGTTGTGCAGGATTTGCCTACAGTTGAATGTGGGGGCTAGGGGAGAGCAGAAGCCAGGGAAGAGGTTGGGTTCTGGAATGTTCTGAGGGTCCAGCTGGCAGGGATCACTGGTGGTTTGGATGTGGTGGGGGAAGGAGTCTGGCTACTATGGCACCATCTTGTGCACCCCTTGATCTAATTCAGGTTCAGTCGGACCTTCCCACTGTGACTCTGGGAACCCCTAAAACCACCTCTCCCCTTACTTCTTGCCCATCTAAGCTACCTTGTGATCCAGAGGCCCCTGTTGAGAATGTTCTCTCTTTAACCCCCATGCCTGGAGGGATGGGGAGGAGGGTGTATAGGGGACAGTCTAGCTAAAATTGGATGGGAAAGTGGCCATCCCCAAAAGAAAATAAGGTGGGGATGCAGCACAGCAAGGAGGGAAGGCAGACACAACCAACCTATTCCCTCTGTGGGCTTGCACATTAACTGATGTCCAGTGGACACACCCTGTCCCAGGGCCTGAGGAGTGGTTCCGAAGATCATGCCTGTCCTTGGTTATGAAACCGAGGCCCATGGAGCAGATGTCCTAGCCAATATCCCTCAGCTGGACCAGACTGGGCTTGCATCGGCCTCGTCAGTTAATGCTATCCCTTCACCACAGGTGGTGGGTGGGCTTCCCCGGGAGTTCCTGCCCCACAGCAGTGACAGGGCGATTTGTATTCACTCTGGGCCCAATCCGAGGGTGTCTCAGAATGCCTCTGCTCCTCCTGCCCACCTCTGGGTCAGGGCCTCTGGTCCCCAACCTTGCTAGGCCCTCTGCAGGGAGGGCTCAGCCTTAGCCCAAGGGCATCAGCCTGGTGACCATTCCCCAGGGTGGAAGCACTGAGGCATAAATCCTGACACAGCTGACAGTGCCCTGGGACAGACACAGAGGCCCACTGTCCTCTTCCTGTCCCCACCCTTCCTGGAGCATTTCACAGGGTCAGAGTAGCTAGGGTGGAGATTACAAGCACATAAACCTTGGCTCTTCCAGGCTGTTTCAGCCTTGAGCTTCCGACCTGATAAATGGACTGAGAAGAGGATGAGGCCTAGCCCAGCACTGACCTTTTAAGGCTGAGAGTGAGAGAGCCTCAGAGAGCTGGGCCCCACTGGGTACCCCAGGGTGCCTGTGTAGAAGCCATGGCAAAGTTCCACCTGCACCCCAAGGAGCATACAGAGAAGAACCTGGGACACATGCTTCAAGTATTAGGGGGGTAGAGCAGGTCCCACACAGGCCCCACCCAACTGGTGCTGTCACAACCACCCAGCTCCTACCTCCAACTCTGGCCCTAGCCTGGACAGCTGGACAAACTCTGACTACCACCTGAGTGCTGGAGAGGACCCAGCCTTTCTCTTAAGCAGCTTGGAGTGCACACACACATTTGCATTCATTCAACGAACAGCTATTAGTGCCTACCTTATTCTGTACCTGGTGCTAAGTATAGAGAAAACAGTGATGATGTTTATCTGCATAAATTCGGAGAAGGGCTACCCCACAGGGATGTGTGAAGGCAGAGGGGACACAGAACAGGGACATGCCAACTCTGTGTGAGATGATCAGAGTGGACCTCACAGGATGAGTAGGAATTTGCTGGGCGTCCAAGCACAGGAAACAGAATGGGCAGAGACATGAAGGTATGAAGACACTGGGAAGGGCTACTGGCTGGTGCGGCGGGAGCTAGGGGCATGGATAGGGAGTGACGTGGGTCTGTGAAACTTAGACTTGATGCTTGCAGGTGGGGAGTCACGGTGGGCCCACACAAGAGGGGCCCAGAGCTGAATGCCTCCTCTGCTAGCTCAGCCCCAGATGTTGCCTCTCACCTCCTGACATGGCAAGCAAGGACACAGAAAATCCAGGGGTCCTGCTTCTCATCATCCATGGCTGGACTCTCTGTGTGGCCTTGGCAAAATATTCAACCTGTCTGGGTCTTAGTTTCAGCATCAGTAAAATGGGAATGATCGTGGAAGGGAGGATGAGTGTGGTGAAGCAAGCAGACTGAATATGTAGCCCATCTGTCTCCCTCAGAGGAAGCAAGGCAGACCCCACTCCCAAACCACTTGCCATCCCTGGGAATGCCTGGGCAAGGTCTCTTCTGAGGACTAGCATGACCATGGGGCCATAGGTCAGGTAGCTTCCAGAACCCAGGCACCAAAGATCAGAACCCCCTACACACACACCACATCCTCACAACCAGACAGTGACATCCCTCCACTGCAGATGCACGCCCATGAGATTCTCTTGCCCACAGAAATGCAATTACAATACGACATGATCATCTGTAGGAAGTTCTTGTCCTAGTGTGCTGAGGAGAGTCTGCTTATCCCCGTTGTTCCAGGCTAATCAGTGCCTCTTCTCTCACTCAAGTGTACAGATTTAGACAATAAATTATGAGTTCAGAGATACTTGCTGGTGTTGCCTTTCCTCTCAAGAAGAGTTTTCGATCATTGTGTGTGAGTGCGTGTGTGTTGTGTGTACACATACACATGTTTCTGTTTTATGTGTGCACACATACATGTGTACACCTAAATATGCACTTGCATGCATGCGTCTGTATGCACATACCCAGTTGTGTGCATGTGTGCATGTTTGTGTTATGTGCACATTTGTGTGTGCACATGCCTGTGCCTGTGTGCATTTGTATGTACCTGTGACATTGCACCTGCATATGTTTGTGTATTTGTATTTCATGTGCACGTGTGTGCAGTTTTGTGGGACGGGGTGCATGCATGTGCCAGAGATGTCTGGCAGTGTGAAGGAAACTGTAGGTTTTTAAATGCTAATTAGACTGAAATTATAGTTACCAAAAATACTGAGAAGTCTGTAATACAGCACTATGTGGAATTCTTTCTTAAGACCATATTAATGAATAACATGGTCTAGCGGCAGATCTAACATCCATGGCAATTTTAAAGCACTGTTGAGCATAAGTGATGTTTTGAGATATCTGAAACACATGTTAGTTTTGTGAACACAGCTAACACTACTGTGGCTTGTTGCCTGCGTTTATGAAAGGAAAAGCTCCACTTGCATTACAGGTTAGGAACAAAGAAAAGATGTCATTTTTCGTGCATCTGTATTCACAATTCCAATTTCTTTCCAGGTCCTGGAACTGGCTCTCGGACCCAGCGCTCACTGCGCTGTGCCCCACACACAGCACTCCCCTCTCTGTGCCTGCGTGGCACTGCGGCAAGCTAGAGTCCCGCAGAACCCCACACGGGTGGCCAGGAGGAGCCTCTGCGAAAGGCCCCACCTCACTTTGACTCTGTGTTAACTCCATGAGGCTCTTGGGGCAGCACCCAGTTATCTTGCCCACTGCCTGCAACTCAACTGTGCACAAGCACCCCCACTCTGCGCCTTGGAACTGCACTGCTCCCCCAACACCTCACAACTTGGTGCTTTCATTCTTTGATTGCTGGTTCCTCTGCTTGGATTGCCTCCCCTGTTTCTCTATCTGGGCCTTCAAAGCCCACTGGAGGCAACACCTCCTCCAGGAAGCCTTCCCTAATACCGTGTAATAGCCCCTCTAAGTGTCCATATTCCCTTGCAGTTTCCTCATCACAGTGGTGACTGTCCAAATGGTCACACCTGTTTCCATGTCCAATTCCCACCAGACTGTGAGCTTCCAAAGACTGGGCAAGGAAATGCAATGAGCTATTTTTTTTTAGTAACTATTTTTCAGAGCAGTCTTAGATTCACAGCACTATTGAATGGAAAATGTAGATTTCTCCTACACCCTTACTATTCACACATGCATGGTCTTCCCTACCATCAACTTCCCATCAGAGTGGCACATCTGTTACCATCTGTGAACCTACATTAACACACCATCATTGCCCAAAGTCTGTTGTTTACATGAAGGCTCACTCTTGCTGCTGTACATTCTGTGGGGGTTGAAAAAAATGCATAATGACATGTGTCTGTCACTATAGTATACAGAGCAGTTTCCCTGCCCCAAAAACCATCTGTACTAAACCTATGCATGCCCCCCTGCCCCCTAACTCCTGGCAATCATAATCTTTTCACTGTCTCCATAGTTTTGCCTTTTCCAGAACACCTATAGTTGGGATCAGACAGTATGTATCCTTCTCAGATTGGCCTCTTTGACTTAATAATATGAATTTAAATTTCCTCTGTGTCTCTTCATGGCTTAATAGTTCTTTCAGTTTTAGTGCTCAATAATATTCCATTGTCTGGATGTATCAGTTTTACTTACCCATTCACATGTCGAGAGGGCAGCCTTGTTGCTTCTGAGTTTGGCAGTTAAGAACAAAGTTGCTGTAAAGACCTGCATGCAAGTTTTTGTGTAGACGCAAGGTTCCAACTCGGATGGGTAAATACCAGGGAGCACAATTGCTGGGTTGTAAGGTGACGGTTTGTTCAGTTTCGTAAAAAACATGCAAACTGTCTTCCAAAGTGGCTGCACCTGTTTGTACCCCCACCCGCAGTGAACGAGAGCCCCTGTTGTCCCACATCCCCGCCCGTATTTGGTGGTGTCAGTGTTTGAGAGTTTGGCCACCCTCACGGGTGTGTAGCGGTATCTCCTCATTTTAACTTGCATGTTCCCAATAATATATGTTAAGGAGAATCTTTTCATGTGTCATTTTTGTCATATGTACATCTTCTTTGGTAAGATATATGTTAAGGTCATTGGCCCATTTTCAGATCAGGTTATTCATTTTCTTACTGTTGACTTCAAAGAGTTATTTGTATTTTTTGGATAACTGTCCTTTAACAGCTATGTCTTTTGCTAATATTTTCCCCAGTTTGTTGCTTATCTTCTCATTCCCTTGACAATGAACTTTGGCAGTAAAGCACACTTGGGTTCAAATCTCCTGATGAGCTTGGGCAAGACACCCGCTTCCTCTGAGCTTCAGTTCCCACCTCTGTCCCACACTGTACAGGATGAAACGCAATCCTAGAGATGTAGCGTCCCCACTCACACAGGCTGCTGAGGAGAGGTTGGTGAGGCAGAGTCATCTCAGTTCTCTGGGTGGTGCTCTCTGCCCACAGTTCCACCATTAAAGCACTTGGCTGTTAATGGTGGTCCTGTCCATGGCAGGGAAGGTCAATAAGTCCATTTGCCAGGAAGATTCTTGTGGGTGGGAATTCTTGGTCTCACAGGTGGGACAGAGGAGCTGACCCCAGGGAGAATACAGCCTTGGGGCAAGGGACACACTTGTTGTTGAAGGGAGGGTTGTCCACTCTGCCAAAGTCAGGGCACCACTTAGGCCACATCCCTCACTCAGCATCCAGAGCCCTCCCCATCCAGTATCCCTCAACCTCCACAGCTTCTGCTCCTGAAACACCCTTCACTCCACCCACTGGGCCATGGGCCAGGCCTCATGTGCCCCTGCCAGAAGGGATCCTGGCCCTCCTTGAGACCAGAAATACATTTCCCTAGTGCCCACGAGTCCAAATCCATCCATCTCCACTGATAGTGAGCAGAGCCCGCTAGCTTACAGCTAGAGCCACAAGGGGGCACTATTACCCAGTAGATGTGCCAGAATTCATCCGAAATGTTGGGAGGTACCACTTTCATCCTACTGGTTTACAGACCAGAAAGGGGGGAGAATGCCTGTTTCAATAACCAGGAAATCTGGACGAGACAGAATTTCAAGGACCCTATCCTATGTCCAGGCATTTCAGGCCCAGCTCATACACCTCTAGTGACGGGGTGCTGTCCACTTCCAGCCAGGCTACTGGGCTCAGGCAGGATTGCTCTTCCTGTAAGAACAGGGCTTTGCAGTGATTGAAGCCTGATTTGCAGAAGCCGTAATGTTTTAAGAGGCCATGGGAACTACCAAATCCAAAAATTGGGTTGGCCAAAAAGTTAGTTTGTTTTTTCTCTGTAAGATGGCTATAGTAGCATTTAGTTGTCTTTAACATACTTTGAAATAGACTTTGTTAGATTGTATTGTGACAGCTGCCATATCAGTGTACATTTTCTAAACAACTCATCAAAATTGGTGGATTTTTATGTAGCCATTTTAATATTGAAAATGGAATAAAATAAGCAATATTTTGAGACATTATGCTTTATTATTTCAAGAAAGGTAAAAATGCAACTGAAATGCAAAAAAATACTTGTGCTGTGACTGGTAGAATGTGTCAACAGTGGTTTGCGAAGTTTCATGCTGGAGCTTTTCCACTGGATGATGTTCCACAGTCAGGTAGACCAGTCGAAGTTGATAGCAACCAAATTGAGACATTAATTGAGAACAATCAATGTTATACCACAGGAGATAGCTGACACACTCAAAACATCCAAATCAATAAAGTTATTGGTGAAAATGAAAAATGTGTCTTTTATTTTACAGGAAAAACTAAATGGACATTTCGGCTAAACTGGTATTTCGAGAGAACAGATTTACTTTAAAATACCATGAAAAGAAAGAAGACTGGGATTTCCAGAAAAGCTCAAACCTCAAAAGTTTATGTGAAATTTCTCAGTGTTTACATGTTGACTCAAAAAGTTTCTGACTATTGTGCCAGCCAAGTAGTGGGGCACATGGGTCCTCAGCTCACCAGATGAAGCCCTGATGTTTGGGGAGGCTCAATGGCTCAGACGAAGCCAGCTCGTGGGAGTGTCCATGTGTGGTGGTCAGACAGCGCACCTGTGCGTGGGCCAAGGGCATCACATGGCCCTCAGCTTGACACGTGTCAGGAAGTGAGATCATCGATGGAGACAGAGGTGGTAGGAGGCCAACTAGTGCTGCCTTTATGGAGGGCAGACACCAGATGACAAGCTGTTCACTCCTGGTTTGTATCCAGAGGAGTCCTGGGATAGGCTCCAAGGGCACAAGGATGTTCACTGTGGCAGCGTCTGAGGGGTCGGTACCCGGGGCAGCCTGGGCATCATCACCGGGGCCCATTGTGGAGACCCTGCGGAGGGCTCTGCGGCACCAGACCAGAAGCACACAGCAACAATAAAAGTTTAATTGCTGTGCTGAGTGCAAAGCAATTAAACAGAATGGATGTCTGTACCATAAGACTATTAAAGAATTAAAAATATGTGAGCAAAAGAATGCAGTATGGGAAGAGGGTAAAGAAAAAGTTGCTTCACATCTGAGAAACCTGAAAACATGGCCTCAACCAGTTGATCAAGATCAAAATCAACAGTGACATGTTGTGTTAACAGCATGTACCCTTGATACGGTGGGTCTTTCCCCCAAGCCCATGATCCCAGTCTCATCCTGAGTAATACATCAGCCACGTCCCAGGATAGGGTGCCTCAGAGTGCCCTCGGCTGACATTCCTCACACTATCGAGGGAGTCAGAAACAAGGACAGTCTGAAAGGCCGTCATAGCCGGGACAAAAAAAAAAGGACATTAGGTAAAAACTAAGGAAATCTGAACAAACAATGGACTTTAGTTGATAATTATCTATATTGGTTCACTCATTGTGACAAGTGTGTATAATAATGTAAGATGCTAACAATAAAATTGGGTGGTGTCAGTATGCAAGAACTGTGCTACCTTTGCACATTTTTGATAAATCTAAAACTATTCTAAAATAAAAAGTTTATTCAAAAATCACATGCACACCAAGCCACAGTACTCATTTTCCAAAGCCCCTTCTAAGACAGAGATACACAACAAAGATGTTAGAATGGAGGCCTGGAGGAGCAGGATGGGGATATCGATGCAGCCTCCAGGGACAGTCATTAGGGGGAGTGCCAGCCCTCCCTCCCAAGGTCTGAAAAGCTACAGAACAGAAAGGCCAACAGCCCTGGGCTCCCCACATGGCCCTCTGTGCATGGACACACCGGCCACCCCTTGCAGGGAAGCCCTCGTGCCACGATGGTGAGACCAGCCCAGACTCCCCCCTGCACGTGTGCCTATGTCCAGCTGACTCCGGGCTGGCTCTGCCCAGAGAGGGCAGGCAGGCTGACCAAGGTGCGCCCACCAGCAGCAGGGAGGCCTCAACAGAGGCAGCCAGCAGGCAGCTGAAGCCTGCCTAGAAGCTACAGGAGTATGTGTGTGTGTGTGTGGCATTGGGGTGCTATGCTCCACCTGATACAGGCCATGAACTGCCACCCATCCGTGGGGCCTGAAGAGCACGGTGCATTATGCAGAAAACATGAGCATTAGTGGGAATGTTGTAGATGCATCCAGCAGGCTTGTCCAGTCTGATGAGGAAGCCCTTGGCTTGTCCCCAAGGTAAGGGAGAGGGGGCCTAAACATGACATAGGGCTGAAGTGATAAGACCGGCACCCATGGGTCCTAATCACAAGGCACTGATATCCTCAGAGGGACCCACCTCTACAGGGACCTGCTCTCAGCCCTGTACTCCATTCTCCAGATGGGGCCAGGGAGACATCTGTAAAGTGCAAATCTGGCCCTGTTACCATCCACAATACTTCGCAGCCTGTCATCTTGAAGATTAGATTAGAGTCCTATCCAAGGTCTACCACGTCTCCTCTGACCTTGCTGCTACTCCCTTTCCACCATCCAATCATGCCACTCACCTTCCTTCAAGTCTCCTGGCATATCAGCCTCTTCCCCATCTCGGAAGCTTTGTACATGATGTCCCCTTGCCTGGCATGCCCTTCCCACCTGTCACCGTATTATGTTAGATTTTTCCTGTTGCATTTGACAGAAAACTCAACCAAGTTAGCTTACACAGAACAGGAAGTAATCACAGAAAGTTCAAGTATCAGTGGCCTGGCAGGGCTCAGCTCAGGCACTGCTAGCAGCCAGGACTGTGCATCTCCAGCTGTCCGCTTTGCTCTTAACGGTGCTGGCTTCAGTCGTACCCTCATCCACAGCAGTGTGGAGACAGCAGTTCCAGGCTGGAGAGCTTCTCAGGTTCAAGGTCAGGGGACAAGAGTACCACCTGCATCCCAGTATTCCCAGCAAGGGTCTCACAGCACCTCATTGCCTCAGATGGCATCAAGGGGTGTCCTGTAACCAATTACGAGTCAGGAAACATGCTCCTAGTCAGCTTAGGCCCAACACACATGGACATCATTGTTCAGGAGAGGAAATTCCTAACCAAAAGGGAAACACTGAGCCCAGAGAAGGGGTTTTGATGCTATGCTGGTGAAATGCAGACGGCCCCCAGAGCCCACCCTTTTGACTCCCTAGAATCGATATGTCCCTTCCTCCCACTCTGAGCTCACACATGCATGAAAAACACATAAAACACAGTGTCACCCAATCCACGTCTAGGATCTCTGGTGGATGGCAAATGTGGATGTGGCTCCTGATGATGAACCACCCACACACCCAGTGTCCCAGGTAGAGAGAGGAGAGAAAAGCCACCATAAACCCCTTGCATTTTCATCCTTGGATGCTGTCAGGTGAGACAAGTTTCAAGCTTACTTGTCTCTTTTCCTACAGCATTGAAAGGACAGCAGAAAGAGATAGCTGATACCATCCAGCCTCCTTAGTTTATTCTCCCAAGACATGGTGACACATTGACCTGCTCTTTCACACCAAACAACGGGAAGCACCAGTTTCTCAGCCAGGGCTAGGGCAGCTCTCACATTTCTCCATGACTCAGTCAGTCAACATTTACCATCTGCCATTTCTCACACCCTACTCCCAGTACCATTTCCAGTAAGAGAAGACATAACTTTAGCTGGTTTACACAGAAGGTGGTTCATAGACTCACGGAATCCAACCCCTGAAGGAAAACCAGTGTTCCTCCTGGTCCCTGGAACCTTTTTGTTTAGTGTTTAACAGAGATGAGGTCATAGAGTAATGATCTCTTCAGCATTATTCATTTGTGTGTGTGTGTGTGTGTGTGTGTGTGTGTGTGCGCACGCACATGTTAATTAACTCTTTCAAAAAACAGACACCAGGACTGTTAGTGAAAATGGCTGTGAGAGAAATGGGGAGAAGTCTGGGGAAGGCTGGGAGCAAGCCATCTACCCCAAGGGAAGGAGAACTGAGTGGCTGGCCACAGCCCTGCCTGCCATTCATCTAAAGAAGGTTCAGCAGGACTGTTGGCAATCCTTAAGGAGGAGCCCCATGTCTGCCAGGAAGGGGCCTGCCATGGTATTCCTGTTTTGCTCAATCCCTAGCTGGAAGCATCCCATGGGAATCATGAGCTCACACAACATGACAAAGGCTTTCAAAGCTCAGCAGTGGGCATACATGGTCAGTTACACTCCTGTTAGTAGGAGGTCTGCCAGGTGCATTCCCAGGACACCTTATTCTCAGGGCATCCACACAGGGTCTGGTGGGCCAGTTTATATGAGAGAAAACTCAGCAAAGGAGAGTGAGTGAAGTAAGCCACAGCACCTGTCACTGCAGTTGATCTACGGGCAATCATCAGTATTCCTCCTCTCCCTCCTCTACTATCAAAAGTGCCCTAGATCATAGCTATCACCTTTTCAGGTGTCGGGGACTCACCTGATAGTATAACCCAAGCCTTCATTCTGAGGGACCTTTGAGAGCTTGGTGTTTGACACCTGGACCATTGTGCCTATCTTGGTCTGGTGTTGCTACACAGGTCTGTCTGCAGGTACAATGGGGCAAGAGCACCTGAGATCATCTGAGTCCTCATATTCCTTCCTGCCCCATTGCATCAAAGCATCTCTCTCTCCTCTGCTGCCCAGGGTCAACCACCCTCTCAGTATAGGGACCCCACTCCTTACTTACTAGTCCAGACCACTAGGAGACCGAAGAGCAGCGACCATGATGTGTAAGTCTATTGCACCTTCCGTTTTCTCCCAGGGAGAGTGTGCTCCTTAGGGGAACAGAACCTCCAACCCTGAATAGTCCAGAGTTGCAGAGACAGGAAGAACAGAACCATTTAGTGGCTCCTGGAGTGATGACAAGTGGGACCTACTCCTTTCATCCCTTAGATCCTGGTCAGCTTATCCTTCCTTTGGGACACAGCTCCGTATAGGGCTCAGATTTAATGACCTCCATTCTATGGATGGCACCCCATTGTTTCATGTTTCCCTCACGCCAATACTTCACTCACTCTTACAAGGCCATTCCCACACTCTATAAGGATGGCCACCTCTGAGTCTTGTTTGTGCACGACCAGTGGGTCCCATGGTCATGGGCTAGTCTCTCAGCTGCTTCACTGTGGATCAGGACTCCAGTCAGACCCTACGCTATGCCCAGGGGTCGGACACTGTGTTAGTCCCTGGGCAATACTTCTTGCTGAATAGGCATCTAGCTCAAAATGGAAGGGGGATAATGTAGTGTTCCTTCACAGCCAAGTGGCCAGTAACACACTTAGGCTCTGTGGTTCTCCCGGTTGCATTCAGAGGCAACAGTAGCCAGATCTGCTTTGGCAAGTGGGCACCCATTCTCTTAGGCCCATATGTCACCCTAGGACTTGTTTTATGGGATGGGATCCCAATGCCCTGTGATTCCAAAACCTTTTGGTAAAGTGGCAATGGGGACACAGTTGGACCTGGGAGGATACAGAAATGTAATGGCTGAAGGGATTAAGGTGAACATTTCCATGAACACAGGGATGTCTGAACAGACTCTGTGCCTGCATCCTCATGAGAACACATACTTGTGTCTGACTGGGAAACACTTCCTCTCCCCAGCTGTAAAACGGAAGACACATGCCTCCGCCCTTCAGATAACACTGGTGGACAAAACGTGTTAGCAGACCTGCAACTGGTCAGCTCACTTGGGTTTTGGAGGACACATATTCCACATCTGGGGACACTGCTAGCTCCTGTAGATAAAACTGACCCAAAGAGTCTCTGGAGTCCTCCTGCAGACCTGGGCTTAATGCACAGCTATGAGTGCCAGCCAGGAGTGACTGCTGAGGTTTGGGTCTAGAAACTTCCATTGAGAGACATGGCTGAACATGGACCTTGACCGACACTGCTCTTATGACTGAAGGCCATAAAATAATGTTGAAATCCGAAATACCTGTTATAGATGAATTTGAGGAAATGCTCTGATGAGGAGGGCAGTGGGTCTCCAGAAGAGATCTTGTAAGCAAATGAATGTGTTTTGCAGGAAGACACTACCAAGGGAGTGCTAGAAAGTACTTGACATAACCACAAGCAGGACTTCCCCCCTTCAGCTGAGTTTGGAACCACCTGAGTTTCCAGTCATACCCTATAGTCACTTGTGTGGTGTCCTATGAAGGCTCTTGATTGAGCAAGAGAGCTGCTTGGTGTATGGATAGCAGTTTCAAGGTGTATAGACAGCATCCTGTTGGAAGGCTCCTCAGATGGGAGAAAGTAAAGCAAGTCTGCAGAATAGGCTGATGGCATGCTATTTGTCCCATTTGGTTTTTCATTGACTTGTAGGTAGGTGGTGGCCAATAGCATGTTCAAGAAGAGCAATGAAAACTGGTCTCTTAAAGGGTTCCCATGTGAGCCTGGCTCTATGCAAATTAGTATATGGGACAAGTTTTACTAGTATAAAAACACACTGATGCCCATGGATCCAGAACTCTAGTCCAGGATCAGAAAGAGATTGGAATTGGCAAGTAGGTATACTGGTGTACTCCTCTGAGGTAGCCAACTGGGTCCATGAAACAAGTGGACATTTGGGGGATGCAGCAATGCAGAAGCTGGTTAAATCAAGATGTATTTCTCTTGCCCCCCTCTGAGACACAAAATGTCAGTAAGAACTGTCCTGTTAACTAGAGAGACTATAGATCGCTATGAGGAGATTCTCTGGAGCTGGCAAATGGACTAATTATGGAAGCCCCAGGACACTGCAAATGGGTCCCAACAGGAAGAAGTATTTTCTCTGGACTGGGCTTTGCACACTCAGTCAGCCCAGTAGTAGACAGAAATCCTCGAGATACTCTAAGTCATTGGCACAGGAGATAGAATGCCAATTTGGACCAATGATTCACATTTCTTCAAAGACACAGTGGCAGTCCACAGTGTCGTGTCCCACAATGGACAGAGAGATCTCCCTTGGAGTAATGGCAAGACAGAGAATCAGAACCGGCAACTGAACCACTATCTATCTAAAACAGTGGGGAGATGCAGGCACTAAGGGCTGGCTTACATGACATCAGCAGTGTGTGCTCATACTCAATACGAGGGGTGCAAAGGGAGTGTCCCCCCAGATAGATTCCTCTGGTTTTCTAGGTGATCTCAGGGGAGAGTGCCATTATGACAACACAACCCTTCCCACAGAGAAAGGGTGCTGGCACGACTGTTTTCCCCCAGTATCATCTCAACTTGCTTTTTTCCTATCTAATGCTGTTGTCCCAGGACCAAGGCTACAACTGTGGGGGCCAGAAGCAGGGAGGATTCCTGAGCACGAAACTATAACTAAACCTTTAAACCTTGATGTGACAATTCCTAAGGGCCTGGCGGGGTGGATCCTGCCTTCATCCCTCTGGCAGAATGTGGTTGGCAGTGAATGAGGCAACACGCCTGCTGGTTGAGGCGGCCCACTGGTGCTGCACAACCCACCCTCACAGGATGGTAGTGGACTGGGGGAGGCAACTGCTAGACTAGTATCGCTGCTTGTCATCTAGGCCAACACAGAGGCCGACTCTAACGTCCCTCTCGGGGGTGGAAGAGCTGCAGTGCAAGTGGAGAGGGCAGAGGGAAAGGAGCAAATACATTATGAATGAAGGACACCCAGCAGAACACTGGTGCAGCTTTACATTATCTCAAGAGGCTTGGAGAAAGAGGACACTGTCTTATCTCGATTACAACAGATGCCTGAAAGGTGAAGCAAAGCCCCCATCTTACTTGTGATACCTAACAAGGTTGAATGGACACTGCAAACCTGAGTGGCCTCACCCTGGGACACATTTTAATGGGCTGGACGAACTGCCAATAGCTCAATGGGTCCCGGTCTTACTTTCCAGGTCACACTTACCTGCTGTGACATGGCATAGCACTGGCATTGTTGGTAAGGTCATACTTACACCAATGGCCAAACACGCTGACCATGGAGTTACAGCGTCCCCAGGATCAATACCAATGGAAGATGTTCAGTCTGAGAAACCATTAACTCATTTCTATGCCAAGTGACTCTGCACAAGTTTATCATAAGGCACAGACAACACATCAAGAGAAGTCATGGGTAACACTAAATGTAGATGCCCAGACACATTCCTTCTGTAAGAAAGTCTCAGCCAGAGGCTGGAGGGGCTGACCTCTGCTTATCTGAACAAAGTCTGGCATTTGCCCTTAGTTTCTGGGAGGTTATCTCTAGGCCCCTGGGAAGACCTAACTGGAGTATCTTTGTTTAGCTCAGGGCACTGGATAGTCTAATAATCTGACTTATGATAGGGACTTTGGGACATGCCCTATCAGTCTCACCTCCTGGAGGAACTAGACACTAAAGGTCAGCCACGCTGATAGTATGTGACCAAGCTCCAATAAAAATGCTGGACACCAAAGGCTCCTGGGGTGGCAACACTGCATGGACTGTCCCCCTTTGTGCCAGGACACTGACACGTCCTGAGGACATGAGAGCCTGACATTTGGCAGGAAGGGTAGCTGTGGGGACCCTCAAGCTTCTGTCTGGACTCTGAAGTGGAGACACACTTGCAGAGACTGTTCTCCCAAACTGCAGCTTGCCAAACTCCTTGCAGGTCTGGAATTCTAGAATCACTGAATTTCGGAAACTCTAAAATCAGAAGGAAAATTGTTTTCCCAGAGAGAGCCTCAGGAAAGCTGGCGCCAAGCTGGAGGCTTTATGTGTGTGGGCACAGCAGCCCTGTGAGAGGAGCGTGGGGATCCCCTGCACTGTGGAGGGAGATGAGACCCCAGGTGACGTCAGTCAACTGAGTTCCCATGGGGGGTACTTGTCAGCTGGGGGAAGGACCCTGGATGGTGTGGGAGTCTGTTGTAGGCCTGCTGGCACCTCTGCCAGCCAGCCAGGTGTTGCCCATCCCTTGCTGGTGTCCCCAGTCTGCTTCTTAAATGGAAGACTGTTTCCTACTGGTCCCTGTCCAGTAAGTAAGCATGTCTGACAGATTTGCCAGCTCTGGTTCTCAGAAACAGAGGAACAGGGGCAGCCGGGCCAGTGAAGACGAAGTCTTGGCTTCTGCCACAGGCCCTCGAGACCAGAGCCCAGGAACAGCAGGGGAGATAGGGGCACAAGATGGTGGGCCTTCCACGGCAGGCTCACACCTAAAAATTTTAGTTAATCACCACATTTTCAAATTGAGAGACTTTACATCAAAATGTACTTTAGGAACTTGTCTTGAAGAATGAGAACATCTGGGCATCTGGGCCCAGGTCCCCAGAAGGCAGCAGTTTTGGGAGCTGCAAAGGCCACCCCTCCACACACAGGGCCTGTGCTCCCAGTGCCCCACAACCCCAACGGGCCCACGAGTCTCCATTTCTGACTGCCACACAGTCGGAAACAGACCCCACGGCACAGCTGAAGCTGGCAGCACCACGGGTGCGCACACAGACACGTGTGCTGCTGTTTCGTGACCCGAGTCTTCTCTTCCCCAGGTACACACTCTGCTAGTGTCTGTTGCAGTTTTAAATGCTGGCTGCTATCCACTGTCCACTACATGCAAGACCCACAGAGTCACACACTGCACACTCTAAAGTCCACTGCTTTAGAGAAGGAGCCGGGGTGGTGGCAAGTGCGTGCTTGGGGGCCTCACACCCGAGTCTTCCTCCTCCATCCTGGCCGGAAAGCCCCAGAAGTCCACAGTAGAGGAGAAAAAAAGTGAATTCTCTTACTCTCAGGTCCCTGTCCAAGTCCATTGTCTGACCAGATGTGTTCAAGCCTCAGTGACAGGGACTAGACTGGAGTTCCTGGACCATTCCAAAGTGACACGCTAGCTGAGGTCCACACGTGGGGAAGGAGAAGTGAGGGGAGAGGAGGGAGAGGAAGCAGTGGCAAATGAGGAAACAATCACAAAGCCAGCAAGTTGACATTGTGACCCTTGCACCCCCATGGGGCCTCTTAGTCAGGGACGATCTCCTTGAGTAAGACAATGGAAGGAAGGTCTAATCAACAGACTGACTCAGTATCCGGCCTGGGGAAGCCTGGACATTCAGACACCACCATCAACTTCAAACACTGTTTTTTCTTTTCTCACTTTTTTAGTTTATAACCCTTTTGTACTATTTGATTTTTTTTTTTTTTGCAATGTATGTGTACTACGTTTACAATTAAATGAAAACACTTAAAGTGAATTTTTTTAAGTAAAGAAGTAATCACAGTGAAACATGAAATGGAAAATCAGCTTTGGGGAAAGGCCTTCCAGTCAAGTCCAAAAGCCACAACACGGTCTCTCTCCAGTCTTTGGTCATCTTCTCGCCTCTCGTCCTCTCGGTCCACCTGCAGAGCACTTGAAGTGGCCCTGAACAGCTTTCAAAGCTTCCCTACAGCTCCCGCTGACAAGATCCCTACTAGGGACCCAAGAGGAATCAAGTCGGTAAAATTCAGTTAATTTACAGTTGTAGCAGAAACTGGCCCAATAACCGAGCCCCACGCACTTGGTGCTGAGTGCCACAGGCAGGTGAGTTGGAGGGTGGTGCAGAGGGTGCCACAGGGACCAGCGGGGGGACTCCAGGTGACCTGACCCCCGCATGCACTCAGGTGCGCGCCTCACAGGGCGAAGGCGGTGAAGAAGATGTGCATCTTGGCCAGGAAGGTGGTGACGGAGCCCTGCCGCCAGAGCTTCATCTCCACATCCAGAGCAAAGTCCCTCGGCTCCCGCACTGACCGCTGCAGGTAGACAAGGCCCGTGTAGGCGTTGAGCCGACGTGTGCCGAAGTAGCCCTCCTCGTTGCCCCTGGTGATAGTGAGGGCAATGGTGTCCCCTGCAAAGGCGGGCACTGGGCTGATGCGGAAAATGTGAGCTGGAACCAGGAGGCCGGTCTGGAAGCTGAGCTGGTAGTACGTGATGCGAGCCGGTGAGTTCTGGCACTCCAAAAAGTCATGGCACGTGGCGCGCTCACACTTCCTGTGGGGTGCACGGGACTTGGTCAGTGGGCTGGGGGCTCGAGGACATCCATCCCAGGAGCTCCCACCCCCGCTGCCCACCATCCTGGACAAGGCAGAGGCAGGCGTGAGGGCCAGCTGGCCCCAGCTCTACCCTTCATAGCCTTGTAGCATCTGTTGAGTCACCTTTTCTTTCATTAATTGACTGCTTCAGGGCCACTTCCTCCTCTGCCTTGGGATGCCCTGCCCTTTCCAGGTAGAAGCCTCAATACTCAGCTATGCTACATGAGGGTGATAAAAAAAGAAAACACCTCTGCCAAACCCCAGAGGGGGCCAAAGGCCTCAATTCTTAAGCACAGCAGCAACGTGATCTCTTCCTGGCCCTCTAAGCTACTGGCATGCCCATCATTAAATCAGCATAAAAGCTGACTGCTTCCCAGCTTTTTAGGTGCCAAGACTCAGCAACTCCAAAGATCTTCTGAGCAGAACTCTCTAACTGGCATGCTGCAGCACCAGGCCAGGCATGCTGCCCAGGAGCATGGGCATGGCACTCGTGCCATGCAGTGCCATGCACTGTGCCAAACACACGTCTTCACTCCTCTGATACGCACACCCAGGGCTGGTGCTGCTGTTATTCCCATGTTGCAGATGAGGCAGCTGGGACCCAGAGAAGGGAGGTCACTTGCCTAGGGCCACCCAAACACACTCCCTAAATCATGGACATCCCCGTGTGTAATAGTGAAAAATGGTAAACTGCCAGCAGGGCAGCAGGAAATGACACATTCATGCTAGGGAACCCTGACTGAGGCAGGCTGTGCACAGATCCCAGAGAGCCACAAAGCAGAGACAGCCAGCTGGGAACAGCGGGGTGAGTCTGTGTGACAACGCCACGACACGTGCTGTACGCTCAGAGAAGAGAGCGTGGATACACCCCAGCTGGTCAGCAATTGTGTGATTGGTTTCATGAGAGGGGCAAGAGCTTGGTTTGCACGTTTTTATTATATGAATATTTTCATAACCATGTATCACTTTTGCAAAGGACTGTCACTCTCTCCATGACCGGTGCCAGGGGAAGACATGTCTAGCTATGGAGAGACCCACCTGGTGAGGAGCTAAGGCCTCCTGCCCAGAGCTGTGTGACTAGACAGCAGGCTCCTATAATCCCATGAGACCCTGGCCAGAGCCATCCAGCTAAGCTGCTCCTGATTCCTGACCCTCCAAAGCTGTGTGAGATGATGTGTTTGTCAGGTTAAGGTGCTACGTATCAGAATAACTAATATGGCATGTGTGTGTGCATGTGTGAGAGAGATTTTTCTGTGCATCTTCCCTTCATAAACTGAACTTTCTGCAAGGTGCTTTCATTTGAGCCATTTGTGGTCAGTTTGACCACAGACTCCAGTGGGGGCAGGTGAAGAGCAGGGTGTGGTGAAGACAGGGGCCACAGGTCTCTTGGCCTCTCCCTGGGCATCATGGGATCTGTACAGGGTCCCAGGCCCAAATGGGGTGGAGACACTCACGTTTCAGAGACTCGAACATAGTTTGGAGGACACTCAAAGCGCAGGCAGCGGAAGCTACCCTGGATGTTATGGCAAGTCTCGGCCTCAGAGCAGTTGTGGGTGCCCAGTGCACACTCGTCCAGGTCTGCAGGAAGGAGCAAAGGGGGTTGGCAGGTATGCCCACACTAGAGACTCATCCAAATCACCCAGGCCTCCAGCCTGGGTCTCAGAGCAGCTGTTCCTGACTGCGAGACGCAGCTCGCAATTCCAGCCTGTGCTGTGCACACCCCAGCGAGACCCCACCCCCCATGCCCAGCAGCCAGAGGGCCTTGCTGTAAAATAGAAGTCGTTTTCTGTCCTGTTCTCTGAGGGCTTTCCATGCTCCCAGAACAAAAGTCCTAGGCCCTCCTACAGATGCCAAGCCCTACATTGCAGGGCCTCTCTGGCCCTTCACTGGGCCCCTCTCCACTTGGGCTACAGTCCTGCTAGACATTTCTGAGCTGCCCCAGTGCCCTGACCCTTATCCCACGGTTGGCTCCTTCTCATTTTTCAGGTCTCAGCTCAGGGCCACACCCTACAGGATGCCCTCCCTGACTATCCTACAGTGGTCCTCCTCCCCACTGCCCTCCATTCCTTCCCCTTTTATCCCCCGCATGCTGCTAGTCCTGCTCTCAAACACATGCAAGCTATTTTGTCTGTCTGTTCTGTTTCCCACTCTCCCCCTCCTCAGTGTGAGCTCCAGGAGGGTGGGGCCGGGGGAAGGCATGTCTTCCTCAGTCCTGTGGGGTCCCCAGCACCCAGCAGAGTGCCAGGCACATGGCACGTTCTCTACACGGATTTTTGGGTAGAGGCTCAAGACTCCCCACTTGTAACACATGCTCCAAGGTGCACAGCTACGAATGCCCTCATGAACTACATAGACACACTCACGCTTCCTGTGCCTATGGCTGGGCGTATGTATAAGCTCAGGCACACCTACACAGACACGCCCACAAACACATAAGAAGGGCCCATTCAAGACACTGAAACACCCCCCCACACACAAACATATGAGTAAATATCTGACAAAAACTCTGAGAAGTGTGTGTGTGTGTGTGTGTGTGTGTGTGTGTGTGTGTGTGTTTCACAAAAAACCCATGTATCAAATAAATGGCTCACAGAGACCTTCCTATGTATGCCTGGGGTGGGGGAGCAGGGGTTTGTCAGGCACTTTCTGGAGGGCTTCAGATTTTATTCTCTGGTCCCCCACACTGAGCCAGTTTAGGGATTTCTCCTCACCCAATCCTCATGCCAGTCCATTGGGGTGAGGGTCACTGGCCTCAGAAGAGGGAACTGGGGATCCAAGATGGACATAACCTTGCTCAAGGTCACGCAGCAGTCAGCAAGGCAGCTGGGGCTGGAAGCCAGGTTCACCTGATGTCAAAATGTGGGATCTAATCATGATGCCAAGCTGACTCCTCACAAAACCAGCTGCAACATAACAGTAATGACAGCAACAGCCAATCTGCATCATGAGTTCACCACCTGACATTCATTCAATGCTCCAGGCACTCCACACTCACTCATCCTCACAGGTGTGGGTGTCACCCCTCCCCCCACCGCATCCAGACATGCCCAGGACTGGGCAGCTACAGCAGGACAGGGCCACCGCTCAAACCTAGGCCTGCTTCGGACTCTGGGCTGCTGTCTGCCGTGCTGGGCCACGCAGAGCAGCTCACAGTCACTCACCTCTCCAAGCCTCACTTTCTTCCTCTGCAAAGTTGTCATGATCCCATTTTCCCAGGGAGGCAGGAAGGAGTGTGGGAGGAAACGTGGCAGGGGCCAGGGCTGGTGGGGCCAAGATGGGCATGGTTGTTGTCCTGATGTTCGTTAATTGAATCCACACGTTGCAAGGACCTCCTTCTTTTCCTTACCCTATGTCAGCCGCCCACAATGTGAGCAGGAAATCCTGACCCTGAAGCCTGCGTGGGGGTGGAGTAGGAATGAGACGGCAGCAGCTTCACTGTCTGCCCTGGGCTGGTTTTGACAGCTGTGTCCACAAGTGGCAGGAGGAGCCCAAGGCTCAGTGGCTGGGGAAGCTGCTGCAGGACTTCCCTAGGACCCCAGGGTCCTTGCCCCTTGGTGTTGGCAGGCCCCCGGAGTCTGAAGGCCTTTAACACTGAAGCCTCCCCTGGAGAGCTCCAGCCAAAGGGAGAGCTCAAGGCTGTGCACCAGGGAGTGTCCCTGCACCCCATCCAGGTGGTGATGCCACAACTCAGACATGCAGAAGTAGGGGACAAAGTCAACAGGAAGGCTGATAGCATTGCCAAAAGCTGGCCCTTATTTAGGGGCATGCTGCCAAGGGCTTCAAATACACTAAAAACGAAAAATGAAAAAAAAAAAAAAAAAAGGCAGGATTCCAGGTATCTTCAGCATGATCTTAGATAATATTATATTGCACATGTACAGGGTGGACAGAAGTAGGTTGACAGTAGTGAGTATGCAACACTGAGTTTTTCTTGTATTGTTTATTAATTGTTGTATTATTTCTCACACGAATGACTCAACCTACTTTTGCCCTACCCTCTATATGTTTGTATATACTGGCATAAAGACAGATCGGAAGGTAAACATCCAAATACTGGCAACAGCTGACTCTCAGTCTGGTCGCGTGGTAGAATGTTCGATGACCACCTGTCATGCGCTGGCCGCTGCTGCGTGTGCTGGTGAACTGGAGTCACAGCCCTTCCTTCACAGAGCGTAAGTTCTAGGCGGTAAGCTGAACCTCAATGCCTGAACATTTTTCTGTCCCGTTTCTTACTATAAAGGAGGGGCAGATGCTGACATGAGATACAAACTGGCACACTCTGTCCCCCAGGGCCATCCCACCACTGAAGCCATGAAACTCAGTGTTTGGTCTGACTCAGAACAGGACCAGGGAGCGCAAAGGAGCAACTACTTAACTATGAAGGCCAGTGGCCACAGAGGGCACCGTAGCATGACTCAGGACGTGGATGTGCCCAGGCAGAGCCAGCATCTCAAACTCTGCCCTCGTCCGCCTGTGATAGCAGAGACTCTTCCAGCAAAACAGTTTGGAGACAAAATACAAGTGTCCCACGTGTGGGACACCTCCCAGGCGGGGGCTGGTGACGCAGCACAGAGGAGATCCATGCCTCAGTTATGCGGCATCTCAGGGAAGTGGGTCACTGGGTGGGCTGTGAGGGAGCGAAGGGCTGCCCCCCACTCTGGTAGATGACGCAGAGAGCGGGACAGGGAGGCCAGCAAGGGGAGCTATGGGTGCCAGGGCCCAAGACCAGCAGTAGAGGTCAGATGCACCTGTGGCCAGCACAGATGGGACACATGCCTGGGCCCCCTGGTACGGCACAGGCACACTTGGACGCCTGGGCATTCCTCTGATCCTGGCCAGCACAGGCCAGGGAGAGAGACAGGTCAGAGAGAGACAGTCTTGAATGTGACCAGGTTTTCAACCTGAAGTGCTGTCAAGAGCAAAATTCGCTGCAGTTCTGACTGAACCTTCCTAGAAGTGACCACACTTGTGTTCTTCCATCAGGCGCACAGGGCCTCAGTCTCGAAGGTGAAATCGTATTCTGAGAACATGAAGTATTTCCCACACAGCTCAGTTTATGGGGAGTAAAATCCCTACTTTTATGGAGTCTATACCAATTATTTTTTAAATTAAAAAACAGGGTGCTTTGCAGCCAAAGAGACTAAGTTAGCTTCTGTGAGTGAGCCCAGCAGGCCTCCAATTTATCTGTTCTTACTCAGAACCCTTTAATTATTATTATTATTTACATCAACCTACAGTAAGGAACCCTTTTGCATTGGGACTAAGGATACACATGGGACTGAAACAATCCTTTTGGGCACAGTGCACTCTGACCTACAGCATGTCCATTCTACCCAACCTGACCCTATATTCTATTCTACATTAAAAACAAACAAACAAACAAGCAAAAAACCCAGCTGGCTGAGACCTACAAATTTGATCTCAGGATCCTTTTATAGGTAGCAACTGTTAGTCCAACTCTGTACCCTTTCGGGTGCCAACCCTGACCACTAGTTCCCCAGAATCACAGGGTCTGCCTTAGTGGACTGAAGCTGCTACCCAGAGACCTGCGGGCTCTCAGACCCACCACCAGAGAAGGCTCAGTCATGACAACCAGCACGGCACAGGTCAGCTGTGCTCTGAGAAGCTGTGTTGTTGGGGTTTGCGGGTGCTGCTCCTATATCCAGCCCCAGGTGGGTTCTTGCCACTTTGTCCTGGTGGCTTGCCAGGCCTAGAATTTGGTAACTTTGGTGTATTCTAATGGTGCTGGACTAAGGATCATGACTCTTCAGCTTAGAAGGTTAGATGTCACAGAACCATCCAGCGAAGCAGTCCCCTCAACCGTAAATTTAACAGGTGACTGCCTAGAACCTCTTTGCACATCTCCAGTGACAGAAAGTCCCCTTCCACCTTTCCACCCCTTCCCAGCTCTGGACGAGTATCTTTCTGCATGAAGTTCTATGATAAGCCTTCTGTGACCTCCTTTCCTTCACTTGGGGACCCACCTCAGCCTCCGAGTCCAGAGACCTGGCTGGCCCAGTCTCTGGATAGGATCGTAGACAGAGGCTGAGAAATCTAAAGCAGCTCTTCAGCAGGCTTCTCACTGGACAGAGGTCTCTCATGCCTTTTAGAACCACCCCATGAGTTCCCTGCCCCACTTGCAGGGAAAGGCCCAGAGCTAAGTCCAAGTCTCAAAAACTGTAAGCTGGGTCAAGCAGCAGTAAGGCTGTAACCTTTCTCACCCCAGACACAGACCACCAGAGACACTGGCCATTCTGTGTGTGCACTTGGCGTCAGAGCTCCAAGCGCACAGCAGGCTGTGTGAGGCTGTCTGCTGGGACCCTGGCTGAGGCCCTGGTGGGCAGGGACCCCTGCTTACCCTTGCAGGATCGCCCGCTGGCCGTCATGGTGTAGCCCGACTCTGGGCATGCACACTGGTAGCTCCCTGGCACGTTAACACAGCGGAAGTTGCAAAGGATACTGGCTCCTTGAGCACACTCGTCGATGTCTGCCAGAGAGATATTTACCCTGTGACTCTGCCCACCCACAGGGCCCAGTCCCTATAGCCATGCTGTCCCTGCCATAGCTATGGAGCTTAGGACCCATTTTACAGATGAGGACAATAAGGCTCAGAGAGCCCAAAGCTATACAGCAAAACAGGCCTCCCATTCTAGTGCTTGCTCCCGGGGGTTGCTCCACAAATACTATCGGCTAAGGGGCAATCAGGCACTGACACAGGCCTGGACGTAGTACTCAACTAAAGAACACTTCGCTCCACTGAGGTCAGAACTGGCATCTCCACTTTGCAGAAAAGGAAGCTAAGGTCAGACTCAGGAACATGTGCCCAAAGTCACACAGCCAGGAGGTCACAGGGACGGGACTCCGACTCTGCTGTGATGCTAAACCCTCTGCATGTCTTGTGTGTCTCCAGCCCAGCAGGGACTCTTTGGGAGTTGGGTACAGAGGGAAGGGGTACCTCTCAGGAAGGGGCTTTGGAAAGAGAAAAGGTACCTGTGCAGGTATGCCCATCCTCAGCCAACTGGTAGCCTTGGCGGCAGTAGCACTGGTAGGAGCCATAGATGTTGGCGCACTCCTGGCTGCAGCGCTGGGCCTCACACTCGTTCACGTCTGCAGGGAGACCAGCTGGTGGTCACAGTGGAACCCTCTCAAGCCAGAGATGAGGCCCAGGGTCCAGATTCACCTAGAGCCATCTCTTGAGAGAACATTAGTTCCAGCCTCCCTTTGGGGCTGATGAGGAGTCAAAGGCCCAAATAAGGACAAGTGGCCCACCTGGGGCAGGCAACTGAGGCAAGGGCAGGGCTGGGCTTGCTGTGGAGTCCTGGCGTGGCCTGCTGCCTGGAGGAGACAGCCACTGGCCGGACTCAGATCCCCTGGTCATGTCATTATAAATGCTTCCCTGCTGAGGGTCCTCAGCACCTGGCACTGACAGCTCCGAGAAGTGTCACCCAGGTGCTAACAAGGACCTCCTCAAGTACTGCATGGGTGTGAAGGGGGAGCAAGTGCTGACGTACATGAGAGTGTGGGCTGAGCAATGTGGGACTGATGGAGTAAAGGGTCACCTAACAGCTTACAATTAGATGGAACATCGACTGGACTGAACTCCTGTAGGCAAGGATAGGTCTTTCATTCACAAAACTGAGACCTGCTGACCTCTTATGACATGCTAGGCCTGTCCCAGGAACTGGAGATGTCACCATGAACAAGAGGGACAAAAATCTCCAGCTGTGGAGCTGACATTTGTGTGTGTTAGGGAAGAACGGGGGAGGGGGGGAGCTAATTAAATGAGTCAAAGAACTAGCATGTCAGAAGGCGACAAGTGAATGGAGAAAGAACAGAGAAAGGGGAGAGGGATTGTCTGGGAGGGTCGTGATTTCGGAGCCATGTAGGCATCTAGGGAAGCATTCCAGGCAGAATGCACAGGAGCAAGACCTTGAGATGGGCGCAGGCCTGGAGCAGTAAAGGAGCGGCAAGGAGGTGGGTGTGATCAGAGCAGAGGAAGTGAAGGGAGACTGAGGGGAGGGGCAGTCAGATCCTGCAGGGCCCTGTAGGCCAAGTCTGATCCACACCCAGACCCTTAGGGCGTCACGAGAGACACAGCATTCACTCAAAATAAATGAACAACACAATAGATGAATACTTGCATCTAGGCTCTGAGCTTCTGAGGGCCAGGGGGCCACACTGGTTTCACCTCTGAGTCTCTAACATCCAGCCACAGATGGGGAATGGCACTAGGTAGGGATGGGGTGGGTGAAGCCCTAAGGGCCAAAAAGTAGGTGAATGACCACTGTAAGGCCTGGGAGGCAGAGGCCACGTCCCCACAACCTGCACACAGCCAGGTGCAGAGGAGGTGCTCCCAGGTGATTATAATTCAAAGGAATGAATGATAAGAGTGAGAAGGTGTGGTTTGGGCACCCATCCAAATGTCAGATTCAGCCAGGCCTGGTCACAGTCCTCGGCCCCTGGACTGGTCCTGACCATGGCAAGGCCAGCTCCCACACACTGTCCCCTCCATCAGCCTTGGGTGCATCCCACACAGGTGAGAACTTGGTTTCAGATGCCAACCGTGGGCAAAGTCCAGCCTGTTCACATGCATGGTTTAACTCACAGTGTGTTTTCTAAAAGTTTAAATCCATCAGCAACGTGTACAAACTAGATTTTATATAAATACCTACTTTTCTGGCATCTGGAAAGCCAAAAAGATTGGGTCACTCAGGACTGTCACTGCTGGGTGGCACCCATCTGTGGGTGCTCTGTGGCTACCACCCCCTTTTGCCAGCAGATCCTGGACTCCTCAGGTAACCACAGGCCCTGTCTCATGTTTTACCTACCTCTGTTCCCTGCTTGGCCCCCAGGGCACTGAACCATGGCCAGGATCAGAGCTCACCAAGGGCCAGAGGCTGCACTGCCATTCCTGCCTGCATGGGGCTCCCATCCAAGCATGTACATGACAGAGACCCAGCCCCTCTTGTGTGATGTAAGTGGGGCCCTGGGCCCTTAGGGAGGACTCAGGGCAGGAAACAGCTGAGCCAGCTGAGGCCAGGGAGGTCTGCACAGATGGAGAAGTACAGAAGTGGCATGAAGTAGGGCTGATAGCACTGAAGGTGTGAGACTGGAGGCTGGACACTGGTTTGGGCTGTCTGTAGTAGGTACACTTTTGTGGGGTCAGAGGTCGGAGGTCGGGGTCAGCCGTACCTTCACAGTGCTTGCCGTCAGCAGCCAGCCGGAAGCCAGAGGCACAGGAACAGCGATAGGAGCCGAGCGTGTTCTCACACGTGTGCTGGCACAGACGGCCAGGGGACGTCCAGCACTCATTCACATCTGTGGGTAGGTGGCACGGGTGGGATGGGCAGCTCCTGGAAGCCAGCTCCCTCCATCCCAGGTAGAAGAGGGGGCTGGGTGGGAAGTGGGATTCAGGACCCCAGGAGAGACAGGGAGAGAGCCAGACTGGGAGAGTGGCAAAAATACTGGGGACAGGGGAAAATGGCAGTGAGAGTGTTGAAAGGAAGCTGGAGGCAGAAAAAGGGACACACAGTCACAGCAAAGGGCAAGAGAAGAGGGCAACAGGAATAGAGGCTAAGAGGGGCAAGGAGACCCGAGTAGAGGGAGCAGAGACACAGCCAGGCCAGAGGCAGGAGGGCAGTCAAGCCCAGTGAGGGCAGGGCCCGCAGAAAGGAGGAGGCAGCCAGAAGGCCGGCCTGGGGCAGGCGAACACTGGGCCAGAGAGGGGCCCTGGCAACCAGCCCCCACCTACCTACACAGGCTCGACTGAAGGGGTCCTGCTGAAAGCCAGCTTTGCAGTCACAGCGGTAGGAACCAGGCAGGTTGTGACACACCTGGCCCTCCCTGCAGTGGTGTGCACCCGTCTCACACTCATTCACATCTGCCAGGGAAGGTAAGAAAGGCACCCTGAGGCCTGTGCTCTCCCCCTACAGGCGTCTCCCACAGGCTAGAAACCCAGAAAGGCCAAGGTTGGCCAGGAGGCAGGGAAGCGTCTGGTCTTACCCACACACTTGGTCCCGTCCTGGCTGGCGTGGTAGCCTCGCCCGCAGAGCAATGGGTTCCTCTGGCACGTGTAGGAGCCCACCGTGTTAATGCAGCTGAAGCCAGGCTGGCATGGCTCAGACAGCGACGTACACTCGTTGATGTCTGCAGAGGTGGGTGTGGGTGACAGGGAGCCAGGCACAGCCTCTCCCCAGGCCCCAGCACCTGGGTCCAAGGCTGCACTGGGAGGTGGCCAGTCCTGGGCTCCAGACCAGCCCAGGTAAGGGTTACGGGGGTAGACTGCCCTATCCGTGTCTCGTGGCACAGGGGCTTCAACTCCCAGAACCTAAGGACCTACCAGCTGTTTTCTGATGGAGCAGCTAGAACCAGAGGGGAAATCTAGGCTGACTTATAGGTTGGCTACGGTACATCACACTCCCGTACTGGCTTCTCCAAACCTACCAGCCTGCCAACTTCCTCTTCCACTGCTGCCTCACATACTGCACCCAGCTCGCTGGCCTCTTCATCAGTCATCCCATCACACTTAGGCACAGCCCGCCACAGAGCCTTTGCACATGTTGTCTCCCCTTCTCCAGTACACAGTCCCCTAATATTTTCATGGTTGGCTCCCTTATTTTCTCAGACCACTGCCCCAATGTCACCTCCTCAGGGAGGCCTTGACTGACCATTCTAGGTACAAAAGCACCCCTGTTTGTTTTATTAAGGAAAGCACCCTAACTGCCACTTGTATAAATGTGTTTGCTCATTTAATCCCTCCCCTCCAAGACATCTCATTAAACTGCTGCAACCCCTGACATATAACAGGTGCTCAGGAAGCGTGAGCAAACGCATCGCTGAGGAGCTGTTTGCAATCAGGCAGACCCCTTCCTACCTTGCCCTGACCCTGGCTGGGTGTTCCGGGACAGACCACAGGGACCTTATCATGTCCACAGCCCTGGAGTGCCCTGAGGGGTGGCTTGTGTCCTGTGACAGTGTTGGAGCTCAGCTGTTAAGGGGGGAGGGGCTCAGAGAGAGTTCCACATCCCAGACTGGCTAGAAGAACCCCCAAAGAGTCTTGAGAAAGCCTTCTCAAGATAAAGTTAAGGCCCCTCTGTCCCTCAGTGGCCTCCCTGTAAGAGGGGGACACCCACGACTGTTCTTAGTAGTAAAGGGTAAGTGACAGAAGCTGTGTTCTGACAAATCCCTTGTTTCTTTCTCATCCTGAGCTCTCCTCGCAGTGGCCGCCTTTGCACCTCTCCCTCTGTCTTCCATCCCTCTCAAGCTGAGTGTCGTTTTGATCACGCCTACACTCTGGATGCCATCAGTAATCTGGGGTGCTGATGCTCCACTTCCAGCCTCATGGTCAGCAGCCTCGGGGAAGATGGGGCCCTGGCTGTAAGCCATGGACTCTTTGGAAGCCACAGAAGAGAGATGGGAAGAGCATGAGATCTCTTCAGACCCACGTGGGGACAACAAGGCTAGTATCTGTCCTACTGTGGGTCTCCACCCATGAGTGCAACATGAAATCAACCACAAAGGTCTTGCTAGCACTCTTTGCAAATATAAATTTCAGTATCACATGCAGTAGTGTTTTGTGAAACCTATGTTCCAGTCATATTTGTGTGCAAATGTGTACCACATCAAGATATAAAACATTCCTTCCCATTAACTGGGTTAAAAGAAAGTTGGTACATGTCATCTAGTCCAGCCCCATAGATGGATAAACTGAGGCCACAGGGAAGTAACTCAGTCAAGGTCAGACAGCTCAACAGAAGAGTTTCTGTTTTGCAAGTGCCTCCTGGGGCCAGGCACTGAAATGTCCATTCACAGGGTGGGATATACTGAGGCTGGGAGAGGGAGAGAGCAGTAAGCCAAGTCTCCTTGATCTCTAAACCCTCAAAGTTCCCCACCCACCCATGACACCTTCCAAAGACATCCCTGCAGGGCACTCCTACCCACTCACCCACACAGTTGCCCTCGGGGTCCTGCAGAAAGCCGTCCATGCAGCGCTGCCGTGCCTGGCAGTAGAAGGAGCCCTTGGTGTTGTGGCACGTGGAGCCCGCCTGGCAGCTGTGCGTGCCCAGCTCACACTCGTTCACATCTGGCACACAGAGGCAGGAGTCAGTGGCTGGCAAGCTGTAGGGCCTTGCCCGTACAACCCTACCACGAACTTGATGGTTACAAAGGTCCTATGTATCATGGGAATGGGGGGAGTCCCACTGCTGTATGCCCACGCCCAATAACAATAAAGTAATGACATCACCATAAGGACTGTGTTCCTCCATGGTACCATGCACCATCCCCAGCACTCTGAGATCTATTTATCTATTTAATGCTTACAACCACCCTAGAAGTGGGAGCTATAACAAACTCCACTTTACACAGGAAGATTCAGAGCACAGACATGGTTCCACAGCTGGGGCCGGAACCCAGGGGGATCTATATTCTTCACCGCTGCCCCGCTTCCTTGGGCAGGCAGAAATGGGGACACGTGCTCACATCCTTAAGGTCATGTGTCCAGGCTTCTCTGAAAGTGGTGTTGGCAGCAACAAGGCTTGGAACTCTTGAGGACGGAGCTGCCAGACTAGGATGAAACTGATGCCCTCCCACCCCCCACCTGCTGGGGCACTGTGCTGTTAGCAAGGGGCTTGCCTCTGCTCAGCACTCCACAGTACACACAGTGGTGCTCCGCGCTTCCCCTCACGCTTCCCCTCGTGCTTCCTGCACAGTAGGTACAGCAGGCTGTTTTCAGATAGAAAACAGGCAGAGCAGAAGGGCAACACGCAGAATCGATGGCAGGCCAAACCTCCCTTGGCTTTGCTAACTGCCAGACCAACCCCTGTATGTCTCGGTGTCTTCTGTCCATCTGTGCTTCCTCCACCCATCCCCTCTCTGGTTTCCAAAGCTTCCACCACCTTCCCACAGCCACTCAGTCATTGGAAGGGCATGTGCTAGGCTCCAGGCAGCCAGACAAAAATGGGCACAGCACCCACGTGATTATAGCCTGGTGCCTGAAAGGCAGCCTCTCCACATCCACTCCAAGGAGCCTAGCACCCTGAGGTAAGACACGTTCAGGGGATACTGGGGCATGTCCAGGGAGGTAGCACCCCTCCACAGTCTGGTCTCTTAGAGGGGGGCTTGCCCTGGATCTGCATCTGCCTTCGTAGGTACGTGCAGGTGTGCGCACACGTGTGCAGAGGGGCCTAGGCTCATTTCTCCTCCAGCTCATCAACCCCATCTCCGGCCACCTGGGAGCCAAACATGACTGTGTTAACCTGCCTCCCTGAGCTCACACCCACCCTCAGGGCTACTTCTCACGGGTACTCCCCAGGGCTTGTAACAAATGAGCACTTCAGTCTTCAGTATATCTTCCCTCCTTGGTGACACTCTTCTAGACACTTTTAGTTAAAAATAAAATGCTTCATATCATATGAGAAACAGATTCCAAACTCCTTCCCCATCTGGGCCCGTCAACCCTGTGCCCTCCTTTGAAATGCTAGCACCGTGCTCCAGCCCTGAGACCCTCTTTCCTTCTCTGAATGCGCCAAGATCTCTCTCCTCTCAATGTCTCACACTTGTTGTTCCCTCTTCCTAGAACACCCTTCCCAGGAGCTTCTCATTATGTAGTTCTCCACTCCAACTTCACCTCCACAGGGGGCCTTTGAACCCCCACCTAACAAAGCACCAGCTCATGGCTATTCTGCAATCCTGTTTGCCTGTAATCCTGTGGCCCCATGACCCTCATCAGGCAATCAGAAACAAGGACACCACACTCTACTGCTATCCCTGCCACCAGATCCCTGCAGGCACATAGAGACACTGGGAAGTATCTATTAAAATGGTTCAATGAAAGTCGCCCCCACCACCCCCAGCTCCAGAAGGCTAGAATTCTCCAGTGAAAGGGATGAAAGTGATCTGTGGGCTCCACCCCAGTGTACAAACAGGAACAGAGGCATGGCAAGGAGAACAAGTGGCTCCTAGGCATCAACAACGGTAGCAAAGTAAGGAGCATACCCTAGCCTCCCCCCATCAGCCTCAATTCCCCCTTTGCCTCAAATATCATCATCTGTGAGTCCTTCCCAAAGGCATAAAACCTAAGTGCTGAGAGCTCTTTAATCTGGGCAGGTCAGGAGGCGGACGGGGCAGATCAGGGGTGGGGCCCGCAGACCACTGTCCTCACCTGTACACTCGCCATCCTCGAGGGCATAGCCCGGCTGGCAGGTGAGAGCCTTGTAGCAGCGGAAGGAGCCTACTGTGTTCACGCAGTGCTCTCCCCGGCTGCACGTGTGCAAGTCTGTCACGCACTCGTTGATGTCTGCAGGGAGAATGATGCCATCAGAGGCCACCAGGTACTTCCTGGACGGTGGCTGAGCGCAGCCAGCACTGGCCTCAAGGTGCTCACTACCCAGAAAGTAGTGCACAGTTGATGTCCACCTGTCTGTGCATCTGTTCATTCAACAGAGATTTACCAAGTACCTGCCATGTGCCAACAAGCACTGTTCTTGGCACCAGGGGTGCATGGTGAACAAGATAGACAGAAATCTCTGCCATCAAGGGGACACTCAAGAAAAGGAGGTCCAACAGATGAACAAGCACACGTATAACAAGAAGGGTGGCCATAAGTGATGTGGGTAAAGAAAAGGAAGAAAGCTGAGGGTGCTGAGGGGGGCAATGTGGGGAAGGCACACACCATTTTAAGTAGGAGGTCAGGGGAGGGTCCTCAGAGAACAAGGCATTTGAACAAGCATTTGAAAAAGTGACAGAATGAGCCCAGCAGATATTCCAGGTCGAGGGGACAGCCAATGCCAGGGCCCTGAAGAGGGGCCTGCAAGGCAGGTTCAAGTGCCAGCTAGGAGGGGAGAGAAGGGTGTCAGGAGATGTGGAGGGAGGTGGGAGCCAGAGAGAGTTCCAGCTGGGGAAGGAAGTAGTTGGACTTCTTTATAACGTGGTCCCCTGGCTGGGTGTGAATACTGCGGGGATGAAGGTAGAAGCTGTTGGAATAGGAGATGAAGGACTGCAGTCTATGGACGCAAGGAGCCACCAGGTTCTGAAAAACATAGTGAAGATGGAACTGGCAGGATCCAGCAGTGCATCAGAAGAAGGTGAGAGGAAAAGGGGAGCCAAAAGGTCTACAAAGCCTTCTGGCCAAGGGGCTGGAGAGGTGAGACCACCAGCACCTGGGACAGGGTGGCAGGGAGAAGCTGGTTTGCACAGAAAGGTCGGGAACCTTTGTGGCCACACTGGACTTGAGAGTCAAGAGGCAGCCAGAGGCATACCACTCAGCTCACTAAAGCGGTCTTGAGAGCGGTCAGCTGCTGAGGTCATCTGGTGGATGTGGCACAGAAAGAAGAAGCCAAGGACTGACTCCTAGAATGAGCCATTGGGAAGGGAAGAGAGAAGCAGCAAGGAGGGTGGAGCAGAGCCCTTGGAGAGGTCACAACTCAGACATCACTGCAAGTTGGTGTTAAGGGCACATGGATGCATAACTGGTACCTGCCTCCATGCTACACCTGCTGGTGGTGGGGAGCGACCATTCACTGATTTCAGTCATTCCTGGACACTCGTTAACTAGTGCCTATTCTTTGGTGCTAGGTCCATATGGCCCAGGGGCAGCATCGGCCACAGCCCTTGCCCTCAGGGAATTGCCAGCCTGGTGGGGCAAATAGGACAGGAAGGGTGGCGACTCTTGGGAGCAAAGCTGGGAGGTCTCTGGGTCCTAGACTTTGAGAGTCTCTCCTCAGAGGGTAGCAACATCTGAGCCAAGTCTAGAAGGATGACAGTGGAGAGAAGGGGTGAAGGGCTGCAGGGAGAGTGACTCTCCCAAATTCACAGGTGAACCAAACGGTTAAGGTCATGCCAGGCCTGATTTGGGGCTGGGGAGTAGAGGCAGGAAAAGACAGTTTTGGGTCAGTGGTTTCTAAGGAGGGCTTGCTGGGCAAAATAAGAACTTCGGATTTACAGGCTGATTAACAGAGGGAAAGAAACACATGCCCAGGAGCCCCGCCTCCCGGGAGGAACCATGGTGATAAACAACAGCAGACACCACTGACCGAGGCTTGCTAGGGACCAGGCAGTCTGCAGGAACTGCCATCCCGCAACACTGTCTCACAGGTGAGAACACAGGCCCCAGAGGGCATGTGGCTGGGCCAGAGCCACACAGCCTGCATATGGCAGCAGCAGACCCCTGAGTGCCTGTCCAGAAGTGGGCCCTGCCCCTGCTGTGGGCTGGGCCCCAGAGCTGGCAGCTGCTCCCTCCCTGTCGTCTCAAAGCCCAGCCACCTGGAACACTTTTCCCATGAACCAAGACAGTCCTCAAAAGGCAGGGAACAAAAGGCAAACAGCAAAGCACAGCGGAGTCCCCACAGAGGTAAATGTCCACTAGGGGTACTCTAAACTTGGCACCACCCAGCAGTGTCCCACTTTGACTTACAATACCTATAGTGATGGAAAACTCACTACCTATACAGGCTGCCTCAGTATAACACATTTATTGAATCACAATAATGACATCAAACACTTGGAAGTTCTATATATTTAATCTCCACAGTAACCCTCTGAGGTGGGTACTATTACTAACTCATCTCAAAGGTGAGGAAGCTGGGGCTCAGAGAGGTTAAATGGCTTGTCTAAGGTCTTATAAGTAGAAAGTGGCAGAGCAAGGATTTGAACCCAGGCAGTCTGGCTGTGGAAGCCCCACTCTTTATCTGGGCACCAGTCTCCCACCTCGCCAGCTGGGATTAACAGACATGTCTGAAGCTAACAAGTGAGCTGCAGAAGACATGGGTCTACGCTTGCAGATGAGTAAGTACTGGAAAGAACGAGTGCTAACAGATGATGAAATGAACGTGTAAGTGGAAGAGGAGGGCAAAGACAGCCCTGACAAGCCCGTGCAGGATGAACAAGGAAGGAAAGACATGAATGAGAATGCGCACTCAATAAATCTGGTAAACGGATGTACCTTTGCTCTTTTAATCCTGGAACCTGTGTTCTGGCTGCCCAGCAACCCTTGTAGCACAAAGTCTTCTCTCCAGACCCCCAGAGGAGCCTGCACACCCGGCCACGGCAAGCAGGCAGGGTGTCCCAGGAGGGGTACTCACAGGCTTGGGACCTGCCTGCCCAGACATACACACACAGGCACAACCCACACAAGAGGAGCCACCCAGCCACTGACAAGCGGGTTCAAGAAGGCACATGTTGTGCCAATGGCTGGAGGCCAGGGGCAAACATGTCTGCGGTGGCTGCACAGCCCAGCAAACAGGACTGTCAGTCAGCAGTGGAGGTGAAGACAAGGACACGTTCAGGCTGGACATGGTCCCCAAACACAAAGACGATGGACTTGGCCCTTGGCACATGCCCTGAACGCACCTGTACTGTTCCTACCTCCACATCTTTGCTCGAGCTGTTCCTTCCACCTGGCAAGTCCCAGCCATTCTTGGAGACAGATGCAAACACCACTTTCTTCAGGAAGTGTGGGCAGATGCTACAGCTAGAATGGCCTGTCTCTTGGCCTGTGTCTCTGTTGGAGCACTTCCTTGTCTGCCCCAAGTTCCTGCTACTTCGGATCTATAATGTTCCTCCAGACGTGGGTCAGCATCAAGTCCACCCTCCTTGCTGCCCATAGAGTACAGCTGGAGCCTCAGCACCCAGCCACCACAGGCCCTGAGAGGCAGGTGGACAAGCTGTTACCATACACCAGCCCTGTCCATGGCAGGCCAGCAGCTGGGCACCGTCCCTTCCCCCGTCCTGTAAGCCCTAAGGTTAGAGGTGAGGAAATAGGCTCAGAGAGGAGAGGTCTACTGCTCATGGCAACACAGCAAACACCATGGTGGGGTGCGGGGCTGGTTCTGTCAAACCCCGCTCCACCCATTCATCTCCAGAGGGGACTCTGGATGCATCTAAGGATAATCCTGGCAGCTGACATCTCATGCTAACTGTGCCCCAGCCTCTGCTGCACTACACACACAGGTAGCATAACCTACAAAGAAGGATCAGTGCCCTCAGTGTCTTCTTTTTACAGGTGACATAACTAAGGGTTGGAGAAGGGCAGTCATTGATTCAAGGCCACAGACCTACTAGATGGTCCTGCTTCATACCCAGGACCCTCTGCCTCCAGACCTCACATGCTCTATCCTGCTGCTCCTGCCCACAGGTCTGGCCTCCTCATTTCAATGACCCAGCCAAGTTATAAATCTATGGGAGTTTCCTGACTCTCAGGCACATCCCAGGGGAAAGCAGCCTCCCAGGCGCATCAGTGGAGAAGCAGGACAGGACACCAGGACACACAGGACATGACATGGGGTGCTAGCTGTGCTGAGAGCTCATACGCAAAGGGCAGGCCCTGTAGCGTGTGGCAGGCTTGGTGTGGAGCAGAGCAGGGCACCATGACGTTGGCGGCAGCGGGGGCTCTCGCTTACCCACACACTTCCTGTGCACGTTGAGGATAAAGCCCTGGGCACAGAGCACTGTGTGGTTGACACAGTAGAAGGATCCCAGGGTGTTCACACAGAACTGTCGCCGGCTACAATCGTGAGCACCCAGCAGGCACTCGTCTCGGTCTAGTGACAGCCGCAGAAGGAAAAACAGAAGGGCCATTAGAGGGGCATAGCCTGTCACGGAGCACCAGTGACAGATGGGAAAACTGAGACCCAGAGAGGGGCAGGCAGCTGCTCAGGGCCTCCGAGTCCACCAGTGGTATACCTCTGGCTTTGGGCCCAAGCCTGAGTTTGTACAGTCAAAGCTGGAATTCCAATAAGGACAGATGGCAAGGTCAGGCTCAGAGAGGAGAGTAAGCAGCCTGCCATCCACCCACATTCTGGAGATGCTCCATCTCCACAGGCAGCCAAGGGAGCCGTGTAAGGCAGGGGCTGCAAGTTCAAGGTTTAGGGGCCAGGCTGGCAACATAAATGGAAGAAGGAGCCAAAGGGGGTTCTATGGGCAGTGCAAGGCCTGCGTTCTGTCCAGAGGGGGACTAGAGCTGCAGGTTTTATAAAGTTTCAAGAGAAAACTGAAATCTGGACATTAAAAAAAATACTGTGTTTTTCATGATTAGTAACCCATCTGATCATTGTAAAATGATCAGGGTAGAGCCCAGCAGGACTTGCTGCAGGCCAGGCTACACCCTCAGAATGCCTGTCTGCAACCTCTGGCCTGGAACCCACAGACTTTGCTGCCAGGGCTCTGCAGGAGGGAGGGAGACCTGGAGAGACAGAGACACCAGCCTGCAGCCTGGCTGGGCCTGAAGGGATCCTGACCCAGGAGAGATGCATCCTCATGTCTTTAGGGCCCTGAAAGACAGGGAGCGGAGCCCAGAGAGCACCTGAGATCTGTCCCTACAACCTAAGACAAAGGCCTGCCAGTCACCATCATGTTGTGTCCTGAGTGAGTCTCCTGTCCTCTCTGGGCACTGGATAGTTGTCATCCACATAAGAAAACAGTTTCAGCCCAGAGGCTGAATAAGGGTTTCAGCTTCAGGCAGAGGTGTATGCATTTTCCCCGACAGACTTAACCCTAGCATACCCAGAAACCCACCAGGGACACCTTTCCTGAACTTGAACCTGAACTGAAGTGTGTGTTAGACCATCTGCACATTCCATGTCTGTCTTGCTTCCAGACATGAGGAGGTGCAGTCTCGAGGCCTCTCAGTTTGTTCTCAATGCACCACGTACTGTGGAAACCCCCCCCAGCAGGTGCTAGATCCAATGCCCCCATCTTACAGGAGGACATCCCAGCTGAGAGAGGCCCTGCTGAGACAAGCTCACTGGCAGGGTCACTGGCATGAAAGGAACATGCTTTTGGAATCTCTTCAGCCTGTCTGTGCATGGCAGAGGTAGTCAACTGCCACCAACATCCACTGTCCCCTTCTTAACAGAACTGAACTTTTCTTTAGCAAACTGAACTCATGCCATCCAGGTGGGACTCATTCTCCCCAGTCTTGCTACCAATCAAAGGCAAATGGGAGGGATGAATGCCCCTTCTGGGTCCTGCCTTACAATAATCTGGCATGCAACTTCCTTCTTTCTCTTTCTCCCCCCATGACTGGATCAGGGATAAGGTAGTCAGAATCAAATTAGGCCACACAGACAGAGAAAACCCTCAAGAATAGGAAAGGTGGAGCATGGTCCAGGGACCTGGTGAGAAATACATATTCTCAGGCCCCACCCCAGACCTACTGGGTCAGGATCTCTGGGGATTCTGTGGAATTCTCAGGATCCACGCTCTCACTAGGCTTCCAGATGACTCTGGTGCATGCTGAAGTTTGGGAAGCATTGCTCTAGAGAACAGCAAACAACGTGATAAAAGAGGCCTGGGGTCCTGCCAGCCTGTGTGCCCACCCTGTACTACACACACACCTGTGCGTGGTGACATGAGAGGAATCACTGCTTAAGCTATCTGGAGCTCTTCATCACAAACAGCCAAACCTGCTCCCTCATAAACCTTCTAAGTTTTAGATCCAGACCGCTTCCCTTATTCTGTTTGTCTGATCCCCACTCAGGAGCCCTCACCACAGGCTAACTCAGGTTTGCACAGGTTCGAGGGTAACCCCCATGGTACTCACCTTCACAGGACACACCGTCTGCCATGATGGCATAACCAGGAAAGCAGGAGCACATGGCTCTGTCCCCAATAATGCGGCACACCTGCTTGCAAGGTCCATTGTCTGGGAGAAAACCGCATAGAAATTAGAGACTGCCAGGCTCATCACCGCCAGCTCTAACCTACAGGTGGAGAGGCTGGGAGCCAAGGAACCCCACACCTGGACCTTTTTACAAGTTCACCTGTTAAACTGGCTCATACATCAGCTCGTGTCTGGGATGATTTGCTAGATCTCCTGCCACCCGCCCCACACCCTTCCCCCAAGTAACAGTGATGGGAGTGAGGAGGAGACAGAGGAGACAGAAAGGAGGCAGAGAGAGAACGAACAAGGAAGAAGAGAAGAGCAGAGCAACGAAGAACTTTTTACACATTACAGTCTGTATGACGGTTCTACAAGCAAAGATGTATTCTCTGAATTTCACAGGAATGGAGACCAAAAAAGCACCTAATTGGCTTGCTTGGGGTCATGATATACAATCACCCCAGGCTGTCCTCTATTCTCATCTCCCTTCTCACCCAAGGCTGAACCTCCCCCGAATCTCACCTCCTCAGCTATACTCAACTCAGATAGGCAAGACCAGCCAACCCCCAAAGCAGAAGCACCCCTTCAACAGGGCCACCTTGCACATGCCCAGCACTAAAGAGCTCACTACCTGCAAGCAAGCCAGACCCATCCCAAAGCCCATGTTACCTTTGCAGGTGTTGGGTTGCGGCAGTGGTAGCAGGATGGTGTTGGGGGGCACTTGGGAGGATTCTGGTCTCAGTGCAGACTCCTCTACAGCCTCTGGCTGTGGGGGGCGATTGTCTATCCCAGGCAGAGCAAACAGGAGGGGGAGATCTGTCTCAGATCTGCAGCCAGGCCTCAGACCCTAACAGGCACCATGCCAGCACTTGATAGAAACTGCTCCATTTAATCCACCACCACCCATTTCCCAGGAGAGGAAACTGAGGCTCAGGGAGCTATGCAATATACTTAGGTAAGGTTGATCTCACAGCTATTCACAGCAGAGGAGGCAAGGAAGAAGAGGAGTGAGTTTCTAGACTGACAACAAATCTATCCCTGGAAGCTGGCAATTTCCTGGGCTGCCTACCGGGGCTTAACCACCACGGGCCCAGGACTGGAGAATCAGACTGGGTTGGTGGGAGCCCCTGTAGCTCGGGTCCCGGTCCTGCATTTGAATCCACAGCAGGGCACTGGGGCTTACCATGCAGTAGAGTTCTGGGAAGAAGCCTGTATGCTGGGCCTCACAAAGCCCATCACCAGAGGCCTCTGGCTCCTATAGGTTCTAATGTGTGGGGCAGCAGAAGAAGTACCCCACAGTCCCCACTGCTGGAATCCCACACCCCCCTGGCAAGATTAACCCCAACCCCTACCCCAACTGCCTGGGTCCTTACCTGGGTGGCAGGCACGGCCATCATCCTGTAGTGAAAAGCCAGGAAAGCAGGCACAGTGGTACGAGCCCACAGTATTGATGCAGAGGTGCTGGCAAAGCTCCCCTGGCAGAAGTAGGCACTCATCCTGGTCATCGCCGGGCAGGCTATTGGGCAGCTCAGTCTCCATGCCTAGTGACAGGGCCTCCCGGCTCCCCAGCTGCGTCTCTGAAACTGGGGCAGAGGTCAGATGGGGTCTGGGTTGGCCCCAGTAGGCGGCTGAGACCTCAGGCCCCCAGAAAATCAGTGCGGGTCCTCGTCAGAACCTTCTGCATGCCCAGCAGAAAGAGCATGGGTGGATGATAGGTGGATGGATGATGAAGGATGGGGGGATGGACAGACCCTCAGAAATAAGAGTGAACCCATCAGAGCCAGATCTACAACAGCCCTCAGGAAGCACTGGCTGAAGTGATAAGTGGGCCCTGGCCAGTGTGACTCGGTTGGTTGGGCAACGCCCTGCAAGCCGGAAGGCCAAGGATTCCATTCCCAGTCAGGACACATGCCTGGGTTGCAAGTTCTATCCCTGGTTGGGTATGTGCAAGAGACACCTTATCAATGTTTCTCTCTCACACCAATGTTTCCCTCCCTCTCTTTCTCCCACCCTTCCCCCCTCTCTGGAATCAATAAAGAAAAAAAATTAAAGTGACAAATAGGACTCAAACCCCTGACTTCAGTGACATCAGAGAGGAGCACCTCTAGCAACAGAAAGGGCCCAAACCTGAGTTCCATCAGATTAAGAGCTGAACCCTCACTTGGGCGTCCCCTAGCTGTGTCAATTTGAACAGCACTAGGTCTCTCCGTGCATTCCAAGCTGTGTTAAGGAGGAGGTGAGAGTGGGACAGAAAGCTCCCTGGGCAGGGCTGTCTTGGAAGACTCTTGATATACAGTCATAGAAAAGGGAGAGGCCCGCAATCCCTGCATATGGCAGCCTGGTGCCTCAGCTCTGCTCACCAGCACCAGACAGCCAAGCCCCTGAAGGGAGCAATTGCATAAGGTCATGTCTGAGGAACATGTTTCATATTGAGGGCATTTACATTAAGTTCCAGCCAATCAGCCTAGGCCTGGTACCTGCCAGCAGGACCATAATGGATGATGGCCCAGCCCTATGGACCTGTGCTTGGGCTCTACTGAGCATGCTACAGGCTGGGCAGCATCTCTAGGGTTCAAGCTCAGGCCACCTTCATCAGCATATTTCTCACAATGATTTCAGCAGAGGGAATAGTGAGGCTTAGAGGAACACAGTGATTTTTCCCAGGTCACCTAAGCAGAACTGAAACCCAAGTTGGTCTGACCCTGACATTTTTGTCCCCTGAGGTCCAGGTTACCCACCAGTTCATCACAGAAGGAGAGGAACATGTATCTCTGGCTCTGGACCCTTCTCGGCCCTGCACCTACCCTCTGACCCCCTGAAGCCAGACTTCCAAAATTTTACTTTGAATCAGACCTATGGGTACTAACCTAGCCTTCAAACCGATGCTCAATCAGCCCCCAAAAGCTAACCTCATCAAGTGCAACTTCCTTGGACTGGACAGCCCCTGTGCCCATGCTGTCTTAGTGAAGCTGGCTAGTTCCTCTGTCTTTGCAGCTTCCCCTGGTCTGGCCTAGGCACTACGTGCTTGCTACTGCACACCCTGCTGGGAGATCCAGGTATCTACCTGGCCTATGATCATATCCAGAAAACTTTGTACCCACAGGATACAAGTTCTTCTCCTAGGAGCCCCTGGCCTTGTAGCCTATGGACAGCAGGCATTCTAATTTCCATGCACAGATTTCCACTGTCTTTTGTTATCATGACAGAGACTCAGGGATGACTGGGTCTGGTCAAATCCAGGACACCAGAAAGCCCAAGTCAAAAATGGGAGTCATCAGAGCCAAGAGTCTGGTCCCAACTATGCCAAAGACCCACTGTGCATGTTGGGCGAGGTCCTGCCCCTCTCTGCCCCTCAGCTTCCTCATCCAGACTACTAAAACATGGCGATAGTAACAGGGTAGCATCTGAGTGTTTTGTCAGGTACTATCATAAGTTCTTGACGAGCATCCTGTCATCCACCCTCATAGAGAGGGAGGTAAAAAGCAGAATTCCTGTCTGACAAACTCTCCAAGAAGGGCCATGATTTGCTGAGAAGAATGGTGGAGCTGGGATTCCAACTAGGTCTGCTGGACCCCAAAGGCCAAGAATTAACCTTGATGCTAGGACCATCTTTGGGGCTTTCATTCCCAGACCTTGCTCAGTCCTTGAAGTACTCAGGACGAGGCTAGTGTTTCTGGAACTCTCCTGGGCACCTGATCCCTGACTGGTCAAGGCTGAGTGTGTGAACACCAGTAGAAGTAACCTGCCAGGGCTTTCAAGGCACTAGCCCCAGGGCTGCTAGGCCCAGCTATACAAAGGATAACTGCTGACTCACAGGGACACCCTGACTGGGCTCCTGCTGGCCCACAGGCACAAAGAAGACTAATGGCCAAGAGTCCAGGAGATAGCCCTAGATAGGGTGACAGAGACTGCACATGACAGCTGGAAAAATGACCAGAGCACGTGGAAGGCACAGGAGGAAGGAGACCCCAGAGACGCTCTAGGACCTGAAGCTCCCATGGAAGCTCCAGGACCTTGCTCCTGAGCCTCAAGCAGGAGCAAGCACAAATTCCAGGCTCCACAATGGACCTGGAGCTCCCCCCAACACACACACTGCCTATGGCTTCTGGGGACCAGTGCCAGGCAGGTACAGAGAAGGTAAGGGCACAGTCCTGGTCAGCCCTCAAGAACTCATGGTCTAGTGGTGAAGGAGGGCTGCAAACAAACCCATCATTCATTCAGTCATTTGTAGTGATTCTTCTAGGAAAAGCACAGGGACAGGCACTGAGAATATAGACATAAAGACAGTGATAGCCTGAAAGGGCTGATCAGGCAGGAGTGGCAACATTTATGAATGTATTTTCCATACTAGTTATACCCTGTTCCCTGAAGAAACAAGAATGAGATAGGTGAGAGGGATGAACACAAGGAAAGGTAAGTGAATGAATGGGTAAGTGAAAGGTTTGCTGACCAGGTGAGTGGGTGAATACATGAACAGATGGATGGACAGATGGACGAATGGACAAACGGATGGATGAACAGACGAATGTGTAAGTGAATGGGTGCATGAGTAAGTGGTTGTGTGGGTGCATGGGTGAGTGGATGGGTGCTGTAGAAGAATGGATGGATGAATGGATGTGTGAATGGACAGATGAGGGGATGGTGGATGAATTGTGTATTGGATAGATGAACGGACGGTGAAATAGACCAGAGAATGGGTAGGGAATGGGTGAGATGATGGATGGATAAATCAGTGGATGGAAGGATGGTAGGTTGTAAGTAGTTGGCAATTCAGTGAGTGAAGGAGATGGTACTTAGAAAACTGAATGAGATCTCCATCTTGGAAATAATAGTCCAGAGCCCACTATCAGAAGGCACAGAAGAACTCTGTCCAGAGCAGAACTTGTGCCTGAAGTCACAGGTGGCTATGGATGCAGGGTCTCCAGGGAAGACCAGAGGGCTACCAGCTCTCTCCCCTCGCCCAACTATCCCATATACCCTAGCCCAGATTGAGGCAGCACCCACCTCTCTGTGGTGCAGCCTCAGGCTCTGGAGGCTGGCGGACCTCGGGCACAATGAGGGGGTCTTCGCCCTCACAGCAGGATAGCATGACGTGGTTGCAGGGGTAGCCCAGGTTGGGGTTAGATTCACATGACTGGCCCTCGGCCCTCACACGGAGTCCCAGGCCACAGCAGTCACAGCATTGCTGGAGAGAGACATGCAGTCACTGCTACACCCTGGCCCCTCAGAGCCCATCTGCCTTCCCCTGGGTCTGTGAGCCGATAGAACTCACTAAGGACCCCCAGAAAGCAGCCTGGGTCTGGCTCAGTAGAGGAGCTGATAAGTGGGAGTGAATTCATTTTGTCTTGCTTCTTCTGTCCAGTGTGTACTCTCCAAGGGCAGAGGAGTCACCTTTCTCTATTTTCCATGTCTATCTCAGAGTAGGGCTAATGCGAGTTTTTTTGAAATAATTAATAAATGGCCTCTATGAAAAGAACTACAAATTAGCCCCAGCCACATCTACTACCCTCTGTTTTCACTAGCAGACTAGCAGCTAACAGATAGCATTTTCAAGTATCCCTTGAAGCTAGAGACTAAAATCACTGTATAAAACTTTCAGAAGAGCTTTTAACTAGGGCTGATTCACCCTGAAAGTATATCCTTTTTGTAGCCCTCTTCCTCCTTGTCAGAACAGATATGGTGGCTGGAGTTCTAGCCACCGTCATGGGACATGAGGCGACTTTCAAGATGGAGGCTACAAGCTAAAACGACCAAGCAGAAAAACAGAAGACAGAGTGCCTGAAGATACTGTGTAGATACACCCCAGCCCAGACTGCTCCCTTCTAACACAAACCTTCAATTGTTTAAGCTACTGTGGTAGACTGATTGTAATAGCCCCGACTGTTTCTGCACCCTGTGTCCACTGTCTTTGCAGTGTGGTAGTGCAGTTCCTCCAGTCAAAGGAGACGACTTGCCAACTGCGTGGTCGCACCGCAAGATTCGCTCTGGCCAACAGGATGAGACAGAGGTGACAGTACCCCAGTTCTGAGCCAGCCTAGGCCTCAAAAGGCCTTGAACATTTCTACTCTGTGTTGGAGCCCTGCCCACCACTAATTGAACAAGCCCCAAACTACCTGCTAGAGGTTGAGAGACCGCATAGAGTAGAGGAAAGTCATCCCAGCTGTAGTGATCTTAAATCATAAAGTACCAGGAGAGCCATCAGCTGGCAGCAAACACATAAGTGAGCTTAGCCAAGATCAGCAGAGCATGGCCCACACCATTAAAACTACCCTGACTCAGGCTATGTGCCAGTCATAAATCACTATGGTTTGGGATTGTTTGTTACACAGCAATAGGTAACTGATAACCCAGACATGCAACAACCAATGGTGACCACTTCACCACTTAGTGAAGACCCACCAGGTACTTAATAAACACTTAGTTAGCCTTAACTCTGATCCTCACAACCACCCCACAAGACATATATTATTATCCTCACTTTGTAGATGGACAAGCTGAGGCTCAGAAAAGAAGGCTGGTCCAGGGTCAAATATACAGATAAAAAATGGGATTCAAAATGTTCCTGTCACCAAAGTCTTTTCCTTAATATCATTATCTTTAAGAACAATCGACCCCAACACGATAAAAATTAAAGTCAAAATAATCTCCCAAATGCCACCCTCCTCCAGAGGTCCCTGTCACAGTCATCCAGGCTTGTGATACTTCGATTCCTTACACTCCCCTCTCCTAAACATCTCTTTCAGTGATGCTTCCTGAAACTGTCTGCTGCCCTAGTTCGCCCCATCCTCTGCTGCATGGCTAGCTAGGTGTTGATCCCCAATGTCCGTTTTCCCTTCTTCCCAGTTTTCAGTGGAGCATGTGACCTCTCCAGAATAAAGACATTCCTCAGCCTCCCTTCAGTTAAGTGTGGCCACTGGACCTGGTTCTAGATAATGTGATGTTAGTGGAAGTACTGCCTGTCCTCAGAAGAGGGGCTCTTCTCACACCTGTGTCCACAGCAGCATTAGTCACACAGCCCTGAGGTACTGATAAGAAGCAACCCAATGTTTATCAACAGATAAATACATGAACAGAAGCACTCTATACATGTAATGGAATATTATTCAACCTTGAAAAGGATGAAAATCCTGGCACATGCTACAACATGGATGAACCTGGAGGACAGTATGCTCAGTGAAATAAGCCAGACACAACAGGACAAATACTGTGATTCCACATTTATGAGGTATCCAGAGCAGTAATTCACAGAGACAGAAAGCAGGAGGGTGGCTGCCGGGGCTGGTGGTTAGTGTCCGATGGCGACAGAGCTTCAGTTTGGGAAGGTGAAGAGAGCTCTGGAGATGGAGGGTGATGATGGTTGCATAACAATGTGACTGTGTTTAATGCCCTGAACCACACACTAAAAAATAATTAAGATGGTGGATTTTACATTATGTGTATTTGGCACAATTAGAAATAATGTAAAAGTGGGGGCCCCTTCCTCCTTCCTGCTGCTCGGAGTTCAAGCAGCCATCTGGGACCAAGAAGCAGCAAATCACAGTTGGTACAGCAACAAGACAGAACGAGCCTGTGTCCCTGAAGACCACAGAGCCACTCACTCCTTCAGTTCTGGCCTGGCTGCCTCCAACCTCCAGTATGTGACAGAATAACCAATGTTTAGGGAGTTTTCCATTACCTGTAGCCAAACCAAGGCCTCATCCCTAGCCCTGCCACCAGTGTGAGCTCTAGCACAGTAACTGATCTTATGCAAAGCCTTCCCAGGGCCCTGTATACCCTTGGCTTGAAGCCTAAAAGATCTCAGGGCAATAGTTACTGTCCTTCACATAAGAGCCAAAGGTCTCCTAGCAGCCTGTCCCCATTATACCTCAAGCCTGCGGAACCCCTTTCCCACACATTCTTGCCTCTGTATCTTTGCTCACATTGTTCCCTCCCTTAGAAGTGCCCTTCTCTTCTCTCTGTCCCAGTTTACTGCCTGATGAGATTTCACTCCATCCAGATCACACTGTCCATGTAGAAGAGCCCCCTCAATGAATGGTCCCCACAACTGCCAGAAGGGACCAGATAGTGTCCTTCAAAACTCTCTATGTTTCCCACCTCACTAAGAGCAAACCATCACCCTTATAATGACAGGGAGGGTCTGCCCCATCACCTCTCTGGCCTCAGCTCCTGCCACTCCCTCCTAACTCACTGCACTCCAGACACACAGGCCTCCTTGTTACTTCTCACACCTGCCTCAGGACCTTTGCACTTGTTCCCTCTTCCTAGAAGACACTTCCCACAGATGACCACATGGCTCACCCTTCTCTTCCTCCAGGGTTTTACACAAATGTCCTCTTATTAGTGAGGCCATCTCCAGCCACTGTTAGTTGAAACTCCAGCCCCTCCCCACCCCTGACAGAGCTTATCCCCATCTTCTCTTGAATTTTTCCTCCCAGGCACCATCACCTTCTACCACACCATGTATCAATCTCCATCTGTCTCCCTGATTAGAAAGAAGACCCAGAGAAGGCAGGGACTTTTCTGTTACTCATTTCTGTATCCCTCATGCCTAAAACAGGGCCTGGCATACACTGGTATCCAGTGAATATTTTGTGAATTAATAGATCAATATAGTAACTGATGATATTTTCTATGCAGATGAATAGACACAGGTGCGAGGATCCCCCCACCATGGAGCCCCACAGGGGAGCCCAAACCTAGCCCTCAAGGACCCTCAGGGGCCCAGGTAACAAAGGTGTAGGTCAGTCTTGCCTTGTATAAGGAGACGCCACAGGTGTCACTGTCCTCAAGCCCACAGGCCTCGCCCTCCTTGGCTCCCATGACGCCAGCCATACAGCTCTTCTCCTTCAAGTACGACACGCAGCAGTGCTTCTGGGCTGTCCTGCAACAGAAGTGCCCTCAGCCCCACCTGAGTGCTGCCCCGTCCTCCCACTGACCCTCTATAGAATGGATCACGGCTCCCATCTCACAGAGAAAAAAACTGAGGCTCAGACAAGGGAAGCCCATATGAGCAGGGCAGTGCTGGGGGCAGGTGCCTCGGCAAGGCCAGCAAATCCCCCACTGGGTCACATGGGTTTGTTTCTTCTTAACCAAGAAGACTTAGGCCTAGGCTCCACTGGACTCACTGCTGTGTCCCTGACCAACGAAAAAGGGGAATTGGCACTCCAACCCCCCCTCAAGCAGAGAAAGATAGGAATACCCAATCCTGGGTTGGCCTGGAGGAGAATAGCCTACAGGGTCCCTAGTAAAACCTCCTAATCTCTGGAGGGCTGTTCTGGGGCAGAGGCAGCTGATGAGCCAGGAGCATGCAGACAGAGCCAGGACAGACAGGCAGGGTCATGGGAAGTAGGGTTCAGCCCCACCTGAGGAAGAGTGCGTCCTGGCAAGGGCTACCCAGTGAATTTCCCATCACAAGAGGGATATAAGCACATACTGGGGTACTCAGCTCAAAACTCCAGGAATGTGAATGGTGCAGGCTCTAACTACTGAACAGCCAAAAAAATGGTAGGTCAAGAGAGAGAAAGGAAAGGGAGAAGATTAGAATTTAAATGTTTCCAAAGGAGGCATGATGGGCTGGACATTCACAAACATGAGGTCTAATCCTGGCCATGCTCCCAATGACCTTTATGGCTTAGGATGAATCACATCAGCTCTCTGAACCTTATTTTCCTTGTCTGAAAAAATGAGTAGGTTGAAAAGATGGTGTCGCTAGAAAAAAAAAATAGTGAGTGGCTGACCAAGATGTCTTCTAGGCCTGGCAGAGGGCTGGCTGGCATGGCTGTAAATGATTCCATTGCTGAGATACTACAGTCCAAAGAAACGATCAATACAGGCAGTGAAGACGACAGTGAAAGGCCAGCCTTTTGGAGACTCCAGGGCAGCAAAGTAGGGAGAAAAAGAGGACTGAGTTCCCCAGCTCAAAGCTGAGTAGGTAAAACCAGTGTGGGTGGAACACTGCCCAGCAGAAAGAAGTCCCCAATTACTCCTAGGTGACAATGGTCCTGTAACACTTGGTCCACACTGTTCACTCCTCCGATTTTGTGCATTAGGCCGGCTATGAATTTATGTGGCTAGTATATACACTGGGGACCAGCCTTGGGCTCTCCACACCTGCAAGAAATCCTCACCAGCTGGGCCACAGCTGCCACATCCAATCACTCTTGTGCACCTGGAAGCAGGTGAACCATGTGCTCACTGTCAGGGCCTGGGGTCCATGGCAAGCAGGATCTGGAGAGGGGGAACAGGCAGCTCTGCGTGCTCCAGGGTGCCCACCTTACCTGCAGACGTCACCCTCAGCACCACTCTCAGGGAGTTCAAGGCACTCGTCATTGTCAATGGCCCACTGCTGTCCTGCTGCGCAGCAAGTCTCGATCAGGTCCTTTGTGGAGACTGTGGGTGGCAATATGGGCAGAGTCACCACCACCCGATAGGAGGTATGCAGTTCCAACGTGTCTAGGTCAACTAGTAGAATAGATGCTGCTGGTGCCCATCCACACCCCCATTACTGGGAAGGTAATGTACTCCCTCCACTGTTCTGGATGGTGGCCACCAGCTCACACTGCAAACACCTTTGGAGAACTGCCTAGGATGGTAAGTTAGCCCCATGGGGGTACACAGCCAATTGATGAGTGGCATAGGAATACAAGGTGACAGCCTTGTGGGGCCACTCACACTTGAGTTCCCTGTGGGATCAGGAGCCTTGTCCAGCTCCTTCCCTGCACCTCCCCAAACAACCATGTCCACAAGGACCTCACCTCAGGCTTTGCTCTTAAGGAGCCTAACCTAAGACTCCAACAAAGGACAAGACATAAGAAAGCAACTGCAGCAGCAGGGAAGTTTAAAACTCAGGTGAGTTCACAGAACAAAGTGCATGGAGAGAACTTCTCTGACCAGGGAGGGTGGGGAGGGGTCAGGGGCTGAAGGGCAGGGAGAACATCTTCCAACTCAAACTCAAATGGGTGAATCTGACCAGCTCAAAGTTAAACTTCTCTGTATAACAAACACCTCCATGGACAAATATAACAGATTGCTGACAGGCTAGGAGATGGTTTTAGAATATCTACACATGACAAAGTATTGCTTTTAAGAAATATAATAACCTCCTGAGAATTAGCAACAAAAAAAAGCAATGCCAACATAAAATACCTTTTAAACTGAAAAAATCAGAACAAGCATTAAATGTGCCCTAGGGGTGGCAGTGGGGACTGGCAGCCAGTCTGGAGGGAGATCTGGCACTACTTACACAATGAAGTTTGAACATCACCTAGGGCCTGTGGTTCCACCCCGGGTATACATTCCAGGGGGATCCTTGGCCAGGCCCATCATGCAACCAGCATACATATGTGCACTTGAGCATTATTATGGAAGGAGCTTGGAGGAAGTCTGGAAATTCACATTGGAAGAGTGGATGAAGAGAATTTAGAGACACCCTCCATACAGGACCCCACTTCTGTCAGAAACAACAGACCAGATGTCCAGATGACAACACATGCACACAAGCAACATGAGTGGTGCAGAACAGAAGGCTGAGGGGGAATAGGAAAAAAACAAGTGGGATTCATTACACAAACTTAAAATATTGCACACAAAATAAAAACACACACTTTACAAGAACACATAAAAGCAAAAAAAATAGCCACAAATTAAACAGAAGAGAACAGTTGCCTATGGTGGGGCAGAAGGATGGCAATGGGGATAGGAAATAAAAGGGAACGAAATACATAAATAAAACAAGAGAATCTTCAAAGGTGATAAGATGTAAAGTGCCAGAAAATGAGGAGTACAACTGATCCAACCACCTCCCTCTGAGGTCTGAAAATACGTGACATTCAAAAATAAAGCTCATCTAGAATATCTATGTACATAATGAAGGGCAATAAGGTGTAATAGAGAGTAACTCTGAGCCTGGATTCACATCTTAGTGCTATCATGTGTAGCTGTTTCTCCTCCCTAAAGACTCAGTGTCTGTCTCTGTTATGGAGGACCTAATGGCTATCTGCTGAAGCCTATAAGGACCTCTACATAACCTGTAGCAATTCCCAAAACCTGACAGGGCAAAGCAACTAATGCACCAAGGGATGTCAGCAGTCTGCAAGGTTCTAGGACAGAGTGAGAGCTGGCTAGAAGCACCAGCTTTATCTGCTAAAAGGGCATTTCAAGTCCTTGAACTTTTGTTTCCATTACCTTCTGTAAAACAGGGAATATGAGTTTCGATAACAACTTGCGGGCCGCTATAAGGCACCAAAAGATATGAGAATAATTCCTAATAACTGGTGTCTACCAGAAATAAGTCATAAACATCACACTCATTAGACACATGCCCCGCTGAAACATTAGGCACATATCCCACTGAAGTAAAAAATATGGCAAAAATAACCTGATCAGGGCACGTGTAAGAATCAATCAATGAATACATAAATAAGTGAAACAACAAATTGATGTTTCTCTCTCTGTCTCCCCTTCTCTTTCTCTCTCTCAAATCAATCAATAATATTGCTTCTCAGCCTTTTGGCTAAGATCAAGTGTAAAATCAATCAATAAAAAATGTTTAAAATATGGCAAAGTGCCTACTGACACTGCTACTATTTAGCAGTTTCCTAGAGGTGCTAGCAAATGCAATAACGCAAGCCAGAAAGAAGCAGTAAAAATACTAGAAAGAAGGAGATGATGGTCATTATTTGTAAACTATGAGTTCATCTTCCTAGAAAATCCAAGTGAATTAAAAGTTAACAATATTAAAATGAACACTACTACTACTAATTATTATTATTATCTGGTAACCAAAACAAAAATCAATATATTCAAATTGGTAGCTTTCCTATATACCAACAACAAATAAAAGATAGTACAGGAGACTTGACTTGGAGTGTGGAACACACAATACAATATAGAGATGATGTATTATAGAATTGTATACCTAAAACCTATATAATTTTATGAACAAATGTCACCCCAATAAATTCAATTTAAAAAAATATAGTAGAAAAAATCCCATTCAAAACAGATAGTTCTTGAAATAAATCTATAGTAAACATGCTAACTCTACATGAAGAAAAAAAAACTGTCTAGTAGGTACAACAGTTCACTTTATTAAAAAATAGATATATTGTGTCTGGATGACAGTCTCAATATCTTGAAGAGGTCAATTCCCCTCCATTTATAACTTCAATGTAATCCCAAAGTCCCAACATAATTTGTTATAAAATTGTCAACTAATTCTAAAATTCATCCAAAAAGAAAATGTTGAGATTCTAGCAAGATGGTGGTGTAGGTAGATATGGCTTACTTCTTTGCACAACCACATTAAAATTACAACTAAAATATAGAACAACTATCACTCAGAACACTCAGAAATCAAGTTGAATGGAAGTCTGAAAACTATGGAATTAAAGAAACCACATCCATTACGACTGGTAGGAGGGATGCTGACACTGAATGGGCTGGTATCTCACTCACCTGTGGTAAATAAAATTTTGGGAGGGATATCTCAGGAGCAAGCAGGCCCAGCCACACACCAGGCTCCCTAGCCTAGTGTTCCAGGGCCAGCAAGATAAGTCCCCACAACTTCTGGCTCCAAAACCCAGCAGGGATTGGGTTGGTGGAAGAAACTTCTGGAGCCTCAAACAGTTCCTCTTAAAGAACCCACACATGGACTTAGCTACTCAGACTCACTCCTTCTGAGCCCCAGTGCTGGGATGGCAGCTTGAAGGGTACCAGTGGCATATAGGGAGGAACTCATGTCTGGCATCAGGGTGAGCAGAGGCCATTGTCCCTTTTCTGAGCCCTCTCCCCATAGAGCCACAGAGCTAGCAGGCTTGTGTCATATTTGAGACTCCATCAACCTGGATAAAACTGACCTGCCTTGGAGATCCCCACAGACCCTGACCCACGCAACTTACCTGTCCACCCAAGCTGCTTTTCCATATGAATGGTTGGTCCTGGATCAAGCTTCACAACTTCCTAAATCTTTTCAAACAACCAACAGCTGGCCTCAGTGATCTACAGGCCAGGTATTACCATCAGCCAACCTAGATTCACAGCTTGGCTTTGTCTGGGAATCTCCAAGCCCAGCACAAGTAGCAGCCATCTCAGATCACTCTATAAAGGGGAGCCCTGGGCAAAACACAGGTAGAGGCTGACCTTGGCCTCCACTCCCCAGGAAACCCCAGGGCCAGCACACCCAGTGGAGAGCTACAGACCACATCAGAGCACCACCACCCTGCCCCTGCACAGCTCACACTCCAAGGAGGGTGGAGGTGGGTGGCCAGTGGTCACAGCCAATCCTTGCAGCTGACTGGCCTGGGTAAATCCCTCCCATTGACCTGCCAACAGCAACCAAGGCTCAACTACAAGAGGAGGGTGTACTCAGCCCACATGAAAGGTGCACCTCAAGTACCCAGCTTGCGTGGTAGGGGAGGCTCTGCCACTGGACCCTTCAGGACACCTACTAGATTAGGCCATGCCAACAAGACAGGGAGTCACAGCAGCTCTATCTAATACATGGAAACAAACACAGGGAGGATGCCAAAACTAGGAGACAAAGAAACATAGCCCAAATGAAAGACTGGACCAAAAACTCCAGAAAAAGAACTAACACAATGGAGATAAGTAATCTCTTAGATGCAGAGTTCAAAATACTGGTTATGAGGATGTTCAAGGATGCTCACAGTGAGGACCTCAGCAGCATAAACAAGATCTACTCAGAAACAAAGGATTCACTAATTGAAATAAAGAACAATTTACAAGGAAACAACAGTAGAGTGGATGAAGGGGAGAATCAAATTAATGATTTGGAACATAGGGAAGCAAAAAACAACCAATCAGAACAACAAGAAGAAAAAAGAATCCAAAAAAATGAGGATAGTATAAGAAGCCTCTGGAATAACTTGAAGAAGCATAGCATTCACATCGTTGGGATCACCAGAAAGAGAAGAGGAAGAACAAGAAATTGGAAATGATTAAAAAAAAATAATGAAAGAAAACTTACCTAATTTGGCAAAGGAAATAAACATGCAAGTCCAAGAAACACAGAGAGTCCCAATCAAGTTGGACCCAAAAAGGACTACACCAATACACATCATAATTAAAATGCCAAAGGTTAAAGATAAAGAGGGAATCTTACAAGCAACAAGAGAAAAGCAGAGAGTTACCTACAAATGAGCTCCCATAAGACTGTCAGCTGACTTCTCAAAAGAAACTTTGCAGATGAGAAGGGGCTGGCAAGAAGTGTTCAAAGTGATAAAAAGCAAAGACCTACAACCAATATTACTCTACCCAGCAAACCTACCATTTAGAATGGAAGGGCAGATAAAGTGCTTCTCAGACAATCAAAACTAAAGGAATTCACCATCACCAAGCCATTATTATATGACATGTTAAAGGGACTTATTTAAGAAAAAGGGGACTTCTGTTACTACTTTCAGCCAAGACGGAGGTGTAGATACACTTTGCCTCCTCACAAAACCAAAGATGGGCAACAAAAAACTTAAAACACAAAATAACCAGAACTGCCAGAAAACTAAACTGTATGGAAGTCCAACAACGAAGTTAAAGAAGAAACATTAATCCAGACCGGTAGGAGGGGCGGAGAAGGGCAGCCAGAGGACATGAGGCAAGGCAGTGGCTGGAGGACCTGGCAGCCCCACATTTGCGTATAAACTGGGAAGAACAGCTGGGGAGTGAGACAGACCATGCAACCCAGGGTTCCAGCACAGGGAAATAAAACCTCAAAACCTCTGGCTGTAAAAATCTGTGGGGGTTGTGGTGGCAGGAGAAATGAGACACTCCCAGCCTCACAGGACAGTTCATTGGAGAGATCCACAAGGTCCTAGAATGAATACAAAACCACCCACCAGGAGTTAAGCATCAGAAGGGCCCAATTTGTTTGTGGGTAGTGTGGGAAGTGACTGAAAGATAGCCAAGAGCTAAGCAAGTGGCACTGTTCCCTCTTAAACTCCTCCCCCACATACAGTGCCACAACACATCAATGTGGGTTGCACCCCCCATGAATACCTAAGTCTCCACCCCTTACAACATAATAGACCCAATGAGACAAAAATACATATATATTTTTCATCCCAAATGAAAGAACAGATTAAAGCTCCAAAAATACAACTAAGCAATGAAGAGATAGCCAACCTGTCAGATGCACAGTTCAAAACACTGGTAATCAGGAAGCTCACAGAAAGGGGTGAGTATGGTCACAAAATAGAGGAAAACATGAAGGCTATGAAAAGTGAAATAAAGGAAAATGAATAGGGAATCAACAGTGAAGTGAAGAAAACCGGGACTCGAATCAATGATTTGGAGCAGAAGGAAGAAAGAAACATTCAACTAGAACAGCATGAAGAAATAAGAATTCATAACAATGAGGAGAGGCTTAGGAACCTCCAGGACAATTTTAAATGTTCCCACATCCAAATCATAGAGGTGCCATAAGGAGAAGAGGAAGATCAAGAAATGAAAACTTATTTGAACAAATAAGAAAGGAGAACTTCCCCAATCTGGCAGAGGAAATAGACTTCCAGGAAGTCCAAGAAGCTCAGAGAGTGCCAAAGAAGTTGGACCCAAGGAAACACACACCAAGGTACATCAAAATTACATTACCCAAGATGAAAGAGAAGGAGAGAATCTTAAAAGCAGCAAGAGGAAAGGAGATGGTTACCTACGAAGGAGTTCCCATAAGACTGTCAGCTGATTTCTCAAAAGACACCTTGCAGGCAAGAAGGGGCTGGAAAGAAGTATTTGAAGTTATGAAAGGCAAGGTCTTACATCCAAGATGATTCTACCCAACAAAGCTATCATTTAGAATGGAAGGGCAGATAAAGTACTTCCCAGATAAGGTCAAGTTAAAGGAGTTCATCATCACCCAGTCCTTATTCTATGAAATGCTAAAAAGACTTATGTAAGAAAAAGAAGATGATCAAAAGTATGAAAGGTAAAATGACAATAAACCCACAACTATCAACAACTGAACCTAAAAAACAAAAACAAACTAAGAAAACAACTAGAAGAGGAACAGAATCACAGAAATAGAGATCACACGGAGAGTTAACAGCAGGAAAGGGGAAGGGGTAAAAGGTACAGGGGATAAAAATCATTAATGGTAGGTACAAAATAGAGAGGGGAAGGTTAAGAACATAATAGGAAATGGAGAAGCCAGAGAACTTATATGTACGACCCATGGACATGAACTAAAGGGAAGAATGCAGAGGGGCAGGGGGAATGCAGGGGCGTAGGTGGGTGTGGGGTAGAGGGGAATAAAGGGGCAAAAAAAAATGGGACAACTGTAATAGCATAATCAATAAAATATACTTAAAAAGTAAAGACATTGTCCCACTCCTAAAAAACTGAAAAATAAGATAAAAACTATGAACATGAAAATGACAACAAACTCACAACTATCAACTGAATCTAAAAAATAAAGATAAAAACAAATTTAGCAAACAACCAGAACAGGAACAGAATCATAGCTATGGGGATCATTTGGAGGGTTATCAGCTGAGAGGGAAAGTTGGGGAGAAAGAGGGAACTGGTACAGGGAATAAGAAGCATAATTGGTAGGTATCAAATAGACAGGGGAGGTTAAGAACAGTATAGGAAAGGGAGAAGCCAAAGAATTTACATGCACGACCCAAGGACATGAACTAATAGGGCAGGGGATTACTGGAGGGAAGAGAGGTACCAGATTGAGGGGGACAACATGAAAGATTAGGACAATTATAACAGCATAATCAATAAAATATACTTAAAAAAAAGGGAAATGTTTAAGAATACCCAAGAAGCCCTGGCCAGGTGGTCAGTTGGCTGGGGCATTGTCCTGTACACCAAAAGGCTACAGATTTGATTCCCAGCCAGTGCACTTACAGACGGAATGGATCAATGTTTCTCTCTTGTATCGATGTTTGTCTCTCTCTTTAAAATCAATAAACGTAACCTTGGGTGAAGGGTTGTTTTTTTTTTAAGAATACCCAAGAAAATTCTCAGCTCGTCTGCCAAGACACCCTGAGTACCAACCCTAGCCCCACACGGTCGTATCTCCTCTCCAACAACCTGAAAGGAGCCATCAGGAGCCAGGAGAAACCCGCAGAAGCGCAGGCACGGGTGCACACTGGGAGTAAGGGCACTGCTCGCAGAGAAGAAGGTGGTTCACAGCAGAGTTACAGATGAAGAAAAGAACTTCAGCTGTCCTTACAGAAGTTAGGGATAAACAGTATCTCTGGTACTGAAGAGGTAAACGTGTTCACAAACCAAGGACAGTGGCCCACTATAACAACCCTGAGGTTCAGGAATCTCCGGCAGTAAACGCTTTCGCCATTCCTGCCACACTGAGACACAGCAGCGGACGGAAATGCCACTCAGCATCTTAAACCAGCTTGGCGCAATCTGACCAGTTTAAGGAGACCGGCGGAACTCTGCCCAGGCAGTCTGTAGATGGAAAGCACCACTTGCCACTGGAGAGGAGGAGGAAGTTCCAGATCTTGTGGAGAACTGTAACGAGGCTTCCGAGAGTGAAGCAAACTGACCTGAGTCAACTTCTGAAGAAGATAAACTTGAAGAAGTTACTGGGAGGTGCTACTTTATGACTGCTTTTTCAAATTTTGTTTATGGATCTGAGAAAACTCAGATCTCTAATATTTTTAAGCCCAAGCCCATTGGATACTGCAGCTCTTTTCAGCTTTTGCTTATATACAAATCATTCTTGGCAGCTCATTAAGCTGAAGAAGCCTGGGAATAAAGTTTGAAACAAAGGTTAAAAAAAAAGAATACTCAAGAAAGTTTCTGAAATGAAAAATATACTTTACAGTTGTAATAATCAAAACAAAGAGACAAAGAGATCAATGGAACAGAAGCAAGTTCAGAAACAGAACTGTGGCATATGGGTATTATCATATAATAAAGGTGGCATTCAAACTCAGCGGGGAAAGGATTCAACAGATGACACTAGGACCTACCTCACACCATACACAAAAATACATCCCAGTTCTATGAAGGCAGTGTTAGAAGAAAACCTAAGAAAATAATTTTAGAATAAAGAGAGCCTTCTTCCAAAATAAAATACACAGAAGAATGAAACTGGACTATTATCTCACACCGCACAAAAAAATTAACTCAAAATGGATTAAAGACTTTTAAATGTAAGACATAAAGCTATACAACTCCTAGAAGAAAACAAAAGGGGAAAGCTCCTTGACATTGATTGGTGTTGGAAACAATTTTTTGAAAATGACGCCAAAAGCACAAGCAACTAAAGAAAAATACCACAAGCGGGACCACGTCAAACTAAAAAGCTTCTTTCTCCACAGCAAAGGGAGCCACCAACAAAATGAAAAGGCAACCTAGTGAGTGGGAGAAACTATCTGCAAATCATATATCTGATAAGGGGTTAACATGCAAAATATATGTAAGGAACACAATAGCAAATTTACTTATTTATTTATTTAAAAATGGCCTAAGATCTAATACACCTTTTTACCAAGAAGACATACAAATGGCTAACGGATACATGAGAAGATGTTCCACACTGCTGATCCTCAGGGAAATGCAAGTCAAAACCACAAGGAGCTGTCACTTCACACCTGTCAGGGTGGCTATCACCAAACAGACAAGAGACAACAAGGACTGATGAGGATGTGGAGGAAAGGGGACCCTTGTGCACTGTTGGTGGGGATGTAAATTGTTACGGCTACTGTGCAAAACGGTATGGAGGCTCCTCAAAAAATTAAAAATAAAACTGCCAGCAATCCCAATTCAGGATATATATCCAAAGGAAATGAAAACACTACCACAAAAATATGTCTGCACCTTCCATGCTCACTGCGTCAGTGTTTGCCACAGCCAGGACATGGAAACCACCTGAGTCCGTCAGTAGACTCCTGGATAAAGAAGATGTGGTACACGTGCAGGATGAAATAGTGTTCCACCGTACAAAAGAAGGAAAACCTCTCATTGCTGACAGCATGGATGGACCTAGAGGGCATTACGCTAAGTGAAAAAAGTCAAAGGGAGAAAGACAAATACTACTGTATGAAATCTAAAATAGCCAGACTGGTAAACACAGAGTAGACTGATGATCACCGGCAATGGCGGGGGGCAGGGGTGGAGGTGGGAGGTAGGGAGGTGGTGGTCAAGGGGAACGAACTTCCACTCATAAGACAAACAAGTTCTCAGGGTCTGATGTATATAGCATGGTGACTACAGTTAACAGTCTTGTTTTATATACTTGAAAGTTTCTAAGGGAATAGATCTTGTGTTCTCACCACTAGGGGGACAAATGGTAACTATGTCAGATAATGGAGGTGCTATCTAGCCTTATTAATCATATATATATATATATATACACACACACACACACACACACACATCATTACATTGTATACCTTTGTAAACTTATATGCTATATAAAGCTGAAAGAAAAGAGAAAATCCACACGCAAAAAAATAAAAACCTTAATACAACTGAGTACATTAAAGTATAAAATACCTATATGGCAAATGGCAGCACATCCAACCAGCCCCATTACTCTCTTACCATGTCACTCACTTTTAAATCTCCCCTTAACATTTCTCACTGTGATAAATGAGCTCTCATTTAGGTGTTTTCAGTTGTCAGTTTCCTTCTCTGTAATCTCTGGCTCCAAAACCTATGTGTCTTATTTATCTTGGCAGGGAGCCTGGCACAGAGTGGATGTTCAACAAGTATCTGCTAAGAGAATCAGTGAGACACTGGGCAATTGAGAACCTCTGTTACAGACTGCACGATCGGCTGGGGCGCACCACGGGGACATAACAGCACAGATTTCACAGTCAGGACTCTGTCTCTGTGGCCACTAAGAGTGACACCACCATTGCATGCTTAATCCTTTCTAATTACACTCTGGGCAAATGGGAGTCTCACCTTTGTTTAAATACTTCTGGTGATGGAGGGCTCACTCCATGCAGGCAGCTTGTCCCTTTTCTGTGTAGCTTAGGCTCACAATGCCCTTTGTTTTTTTACTGGACTGAATGAACCCTTTCTCCCCAAGTCTTCTGCCAGATTGCCTTACAGAGAGATTAGGAGATTGCAACAGATCCCTGGGTCTTGGCCAGGCATCATGAAATGGGCGCCCTGTCTGGGTAACAGCAACAGCTGTAATGAACTGGGCGCTACCAACGAGCCAAGCACAAGTCCAAACACTCCGATTTTCAGGAGTACTGTTGTTATGCCTACTAGACAGATCAGGTAGGGATTTAGAAGTCCCAAGCCTCAACTCCTCCTCCCCACCCCTCAGCTTCCGCACTGATGTCACCTGGGTGAGCTGAGGCAGCTGATCCTGAAGGACCTCTCTATGAAACTAACCGTCACCAGCCTGAAAGGTGATTCTGCTTCCGTGTGGACTAAATGGTGCTGTCTTCCTGCCCCCTCCTTGATCAGATGCCCGGTTTCACCCTGAGCTTGGCAAACTTCCTACCATTCTCTCCTGGCCTTTCCTGCCCTGGCTTCCCTCCTTTGCAAAGGAACTCTGGAGCCATGACCCCTTATACTGGGAGGATCACCCACTTGGAGCAGAAGGGAATTAGTACAAGGGCCAAGCATGTCACTGCCTGGCACCATCCAATATATAGGAAGCAGGGCCAGGCAAAGCCAACAAGATGTGTATCCCTATGTCTTCATCCAGAAGACCCACCTGCTTCCCAGCCCATTGCTTCAAGGCTCAGCCCAGAAGTCCTCTCCTTCTCTGACTACCCTTCTGAGGTTCCCCCAGCCCCAGCCCCCTGTGATTCTTTTTAACTCCCTGGGCATCAACCTTTCAGGTTCCAGTGATGGTGCTTTCTCTATTCTCCATCTATACCCTGGCTAATCTCATTCAGTCTCTGAGCTTCAGATGCCTTCTTCATCTCACCCCCTACACATCCAAGCCCAGCTTAGTCTCCTACACACACACCACTGGCTACGGAACTCCCACGTCTCCCTGGTGTTCCTAAGGCCAGAATCTGGTCAGCAACTGATTTTTGCCAAAGCACCTCTCTGAATGTCCATTTCCTTGTCCTTAGTTCACAAAAAGGGGAAGTGAGACAATTCAGTGTCCAGTAAGTAACAGGTGCTCAGTACATAGTACCTTCTGGCCTGCTGACACACAGAAGGGATTTGGTGACATCTCTAGTTAGTTCATTAAAAATGAAGAAACAGACCAATAAATGCATAGATAGGACAAGCATCCCTTAAACTAGAAGAAGCTGCTGGAGCTTTCAGCAATCCCACCCTATCTTTTCTACTTTTTTCTAGGTTTTCATGGAGTCCATTTCTGACCACTTTTCCACTTTGTCTGAGCTCAGGCCAAGGGGGTGCATGTCCTTCCTCACCTGTCTGTTATTCGCAGCACTGTGCACACACAGGTAAAGGCCATCTCCCACTGCAACAGCTGCAACTCTGGTTCATTAGGCTCTCTCTGACCTCCTGGCGTTACCAAGGACATGGGCCAGCACTGCCCTGGCTTCAGAATGCTTAGACATGTCTGCCTCACAGAATCAGGGCTTCAAGGCCCTGCCAGCATAAAGAGCATGACTTTGACTCTGGCAGGAACTCTACCTCTGACATCCCTGAGTAGCAAAGGGAGACTGACTCCCCTTCTGAAAACAATTTACCATTATCTGATAAAATGGAAGATACACAAAGCCAAAAATGCAGCATTGCATTGTCAGGTACACATCCAGAACAAACAGGTGTCTGTGGTCTCCACCTGGAAACCCACGAACAGCAGCCCGAACTGGAAGCAACCGGTGCCCACCGACAGGAGAAGGGGAGACTAAGTCGTAGCACAAACACACAGCGTGAAGGAACGCATGCTAACCATAATGCATACTGCCTTTTATATGAAGTTCAAAAACAGGAGAAAGCAAACAACTATTTAGGTGATAAAACTCCAAAGAAAAGGAAGGAACCCCTGCTCACAGAAGTCAGGACGATAGGAACCATGGAGTGGGAAGGGGTTCAGGGCAGGCTGGTCACAGCTCCTGTCCCCACTGGCTGGTGCCTTCATAGGTACCCACTTTAAACACTTCTTTAACTTTTCACACAAGTCCATATGCTCTTCTATTCACAAATACTTCCCAACAAAAACATTATTTAAAAAGGTAATATGATTAGAAAATTCTAAAACTAAAGACTGAGTCTTTAAAAATGTGACCCCCAAAATGACATAAGCCAGATATAAAAGGACAATTATATGATTCTACTTACATGGGGTACCTAAAAAAGATTTATAGACACGGAAAGTGGAATACAGGCTCCCAAGGCTGGGGTTGGGGCCCGTGGAGTCAGTGTCCAGTGGGGACAGAGTTTCAGGAAGATGGAGTTCTGAGGATGGCTATTGGTGATGGCTGCACAACAGTGTGAATGAACTTAACGCCACTAGATACTTAAAAATGGCTCCATTTTAAACACAATAAAAAGGAAATAATGCACTGCAGTGTTAAAAAAAAAATGTGACCCAGCATGTCCCCTCATAGACTCTAATCAGCAGACAGGCACCCATGGGCACAAAAAGACATGTCACGGATGCTCGCCATAGACGAATTTGTGAGAGAAAAAGTCCAGAAACAACCAAAATCCTATCAAAAGGGCAGTGATTAAATAAAGGCTGTCACATCCATCCAATCTTATTCAGGTGGTAAAAAATATCAGATCTTCATACACTTACATATGACAATTTCTCAATGCATATGAAGACAGAAAGGCTCAGTGCTGAATGCATGAACAACAAGCCATCAGTTATCTTGTTAAAGGGATGTGTGCACATATGCGAGTGTTTCTGGAAGAAGACCAAAGAAACTGGTCAAAGTGGTTTGCACTGCAGAGGGTGGAAGCAAACTGACATTTCACTGTTCCCCCTTTTTATATTTTTGTGGGTTGCTTACTGTATGCAGGCATTGTCCAAACAAGAAGGGCTCTGTTATAAAAGAATTCTAAGACTCAGGAGATGCTAACTTCCTTTGATCACAGAATAATAGGTGTCCTGAACAATCCAGCCCAGGGGTTGCAACCCCTCTAGACACTCCCTTACCCCAGACATTAAAGCCCTTAAGAACTATGGGATTATGAAGTACAAACTGCCAGTTATAAAAATAGTCATACGGGGAATTTAGGACTTCCAGCCAAGATGGAGGCATAGGTAGACACACTTTGCCTCTTCACACAATCAAAAGAAGGCCAACAAATTTAAAAACAAAAAACAGTAAGAACTGACAGAAAATCAAACTGTATGGAAGTCCAACAACCAAAGAGTTAAAGAAGAAACATTCATCCAGATCAGCAGGAGAGGCGGAGATGGGCAGCCAGGTGGAGAGGACTTGCGGCTGGCAGACTGGGCAGTCCACATTTGCATGCAGAAAACCGGGAGGGACAACCAGGGGGCGAAATAGACCACACAACCCAGGGTCCCAGCACAGGGAAATAAAGCCTCAAAGTATCTGACTGAAAAGATGTGCGGGGGTTGAGGTTGTAGGAGAAACTCCCAGCCTCACAGGAGAGTGCACTGGAGAGACCCGCAGGGTCCTAGAATGTATACAAACATTCCCCACTGGAAATCAGCACCAGAAGAGCCCAATTTGATTACGTGTAGCCAGGGAAGTGACTGAAAACTGGCAGAGAGCAGAACAAGCAGGACTGTTCCCTCTCAGAACCCCCACCCTCCACAGACAGCATCATAGCACTGGGGTGTGGGTTGCCCTGCCCTGGTGAACACCCAAGGCTCCACCCCTTACTATACAACAGGTGAGCCAAGACAAAAAAAAAAAAAAAGGCTCAAATGAAAGAACAGATCACAGTTCCAGAAAAAAATACAACTAAGCGACAAGGAGATAGCCAACCTATCATATCCACAGTTCAAAACACTGGTAATCAGGAAGCTGACAGAATTGGTTGAGTATGGTCCCAAAATAGAGGAAAACATGAAGGCTATGAAAAGTGAAATAAAGGAAAATGAACAGGGAACCAACAGTGACGGGAAGGAAACCAGGACCCAAATCAATGATTTGGAGCAGAAGGAAGAAAGAAACATTCAACCAGAACAGAATGAAGAAATAAGAATTCAAAACAATGAGGAGAAGCTTAGGGACCTCTGGGACAACTTTAAACATTCCAACATCTGAATCATAGGAGTGCCATAAGGAGAAGAGGAAGAGCAAGAAATTGAAAACTTATTTGAACAAATAATGAAGGAGAACTTTCTCAATCTGGAAAAGGAAACAGACTTCCAGGAAGTCCAGGAAGCTCAGAGAGTCCCAAAGAAGTTGGACCCAAGGAAACACACACCAAGGTACATCAAACTTACATTACCCAAGATGAAAGAGAAGGAGAGAATCTTAAAAGCAGCAAGAGAAAAGAAGACAGTTACCTAAAATGGAGTTACCTTTAGACTATCAGCTGATTTCTCAAAAGAAACCTTGCAGGCAAGAAGGGGCTGGAAAGAAGTATTCCAAGTCATGAAAGACAAGGACCTACATCCAAGATGATTCTACCCAGCAAAGCTATCATTTAGAATGGGAGAGCAGATAAAGTGCTTCCCAGATAAGGTCAAGTTAAAGGAGTTCATCATCACCCAGCCCTTATTATATGAAATGTTAATGGGACTTATCTAAGAAAAAGAAGATAAAAAACATGTACAGTAAAATGACAGCAAACTCACAATTATTAACAGCGACTCCTAAAACAAAAACCACCTGAGACTGAAACATGCAAAGCCTGGCCTAGGCCAGCAGAGCTCAGCCCCACTGCTGACACACAATGGTTACGAAACTAGCATTAGCCCCAAGTAATTAGCTAGGAATAGATCTCATTAAAGATGTGGGTGACCTCTGTACTGAACATTATAAAAACAATGCTGAAAAATATTAAAGTCAGAATAAATAGAGGGATATACCATATTCAGGGATTAGAAAATTAATATTAAGATGGCATCTCCCAAAATCGATATATGGAGTCAAAATAGTACCAATAAAAAATCCTAGCAGGCTTCTTTAATGTAGAAATTGGAAATGCAAATGCGTAGAATAGCCAAAATGATCTCTTTCTTTAAAAGAACAACACTGGAAAACTCCCACTACCAGGTAATCAAAACAATATGCAAAGATAGTCAGCTTGACAGAATGGAAATAGTAAAGAGAAGCCAGAAATAGACCTACTCATACCTTCCTGACAAAGGTCACAATGCAGTGGGGGAAAGATGTGCTGAGTCAATTGAAAATGCATTTGAAAAAAAATGAATTTTTACCACTACTGATACCACCCAGACATAGAAACCTACATGCGATCTAATGTGAAAAGTGAAACAAGGTAAGGTCTAGAACATAGGAAAGCATCTTCATGACTCTTGGGTTGACAAAGATTTACTTTTTAAAAAAACATAAAATGTACTAACATAAAAGATTAATAAATCGTATTTTATTAAAATCAGAAATCTGTGTTTCTCAGGAGACTGTGTTTGCAATAGACTCATCAGAAAACACCATTAAGAGAGTGGGAAAAGTCACAGATGAGATGAAATACTTGTGATCCAAAGAAAGATGCATAATCAGAATACATGAAGAACTACTATGAATCAGCAAGACAAAGAAAACAGGCAAATGACAACAAAATGTTCAACAGTAATATGAAGATGTGCTCTGCATCATGTTATGAGGGAATGTATATATTAAAACAACAATGAGATACTATTACATAACCACTTGATTGGCTAAAAAAAGAGAAAGAATTACAACATCCTATTGTTGGCAAAGATATGGAGCAACTGAAACTCGCATCAACCGCTAGCGGGGATGTAAACCGGTAACATGCTGGGAAAACTGTGTGGGGGCGTCTGCTAAAGCTGACCAAACCTTTGAAGCAGCAATTCCACTCGTAGGTCTGCATCCAACAGAAATATCTGTCTAACCTTCCAGAAGACACACACTTTCAAATGTTCACAGCAACTGTATTCATCACAGCCAAAAACGGGAAATAGCACAAATGTCCATCCAAACTAGGATAACTATGATTTATTCCTACAATGGAATAATAAAGAGCAATAAAAAAAAATAAACTACTGCTACATGCAACATGAATGAATCTCAAACACATTATCCTGAACTAAAGAGGCTAAACAAGCAAAATCATACTGTATGGTCCACACTATACAAAATAAATTCATAAGACAATTCTCCAGACTTCCTATCAGGATGGCAGCACAGGTAAACATGGCTCGCCTTCTTGCACAACCTCATTAAAATTATGACTAAAATATAGAACTGTCAGAAATCAAGTTGAATAGAAGTCTGACAAGCCCAGAATTAAAGAAACCACAACAATATCAAGACTGGTAGGAGGGGCAGACACAGAACGGGCTGGTCCCATGTCCACATATGGTAAATAAAATTTCAAGAGGGATATTTCAGGAGCAAGGAGTTCCAGCCACACACCAGGCCTCCCCAGCCCAGGGTATCAGTGCCAGGAAGATAAATCCCCATAACTTCTGGCTCCAAAAGCCAGTAGGGATGGAGTCAGTAGAAGAAACTTCTGGAGTCCCAAGCAGTTACTCTTAAAGAACCCACAAACGAACTTCCTGAGCCTCACTCCCTCTGAGCTCCAGTACCAGGGTAGCAGCTTGAAAGGACCAGTGGCATGCAGACAGGAACTGAAGTGTCTGGCATCAAGGCAAGAAATGGGGGACAGCTTTCTCCCAGGCAGTAAATGGACAGAGCCACAGAGCAAGTAGGCTTGTGCCACATCTGAGACTGTCAACCTGGCTGACTCTGTTTGCCCTGCCCTGGAGATCCCCTGAGGCTCCATCCCACCCTGTTAAAAGTGGCTTTTCCACATGAATGACTGGCCTTGGCTCAAGCTTCACAACTTCCTAAATCCTCTCAAACAGCCAACAGCTGGCCTCAGTGAGCCCCCAGCCCCGCATCCCCCACCACTTCTTACAAGATTAGTCAAGGCATGGCACTAGCAGCAGCCAACCTAGATTCATAGCTTGGCTTTGTCTGGGAATCTCCAAGCCCAGCACAAGTAGCAGCCTTCTCAGATCAATCTATAGCTCAGGGAGGGCAAAACACTGGTAGGGGCTGACTGTGGCCTGCACCACCTGGGAAACCCCAGGGCCAGCACACCCAGTGGAGAGCTACAGACTACATCAGAGCACCACCACCCTGACCCTGCACAGCTCACACCCCAAGAAGGGTGGAGGTGGGTGGCCAGTGGTCACAGCCAATCCTTGCAGCTGACTGGCCTGGGTAAATCCCTCCCATTGACCTGCCAACAGCAACCAAGGCTCAACTACAAGAGGAGGGTGTACTCAGCCCACATGAAAGGTGCACCTCAAGTACCCAGCTTGCGTGGTAGGGGAGGCTCTGCCACTGGACCCTTCAGGACACCTACTAGATTAGGCCATGCCAACAAGACAGGGAGTCATAGCAGCTCTATCTAATACATGGAAGCAAACACAGGGAGGATGCCAAAACTGGGAGACAAAGAAACATGGCCCAAATGAAAGACTGGACCAAAAACTCCAGAAAAAGAACTAACACAATGGAGATAAGTAATCTCTTAGATGCAGAGTTTAAAATACTGGTTATGAGGATGTTCAAGGATGCTCATAGTGAGGACCTCAGCAGCATAAACAAGATCTACTCAGAAACAAAGGATTCACTAATTGAAATAATGAACAATTTACAAGGAAACAACAGTAGAATGGATGAAGGGGAGAATCAAATTAATGATTTGGAACATAAGAAACAAACAAACAAAAAAAAAACAATCAGAAGAAGAAGAAAAAAAAAGAATCCAAAAAAACGAGGATAGTATAAGTAGCCTCTGGGACCACATCAAGCATTCCAACATGTGAATCATAGGGGTGCCAGAAGGAGAAGAGTAAGAGCAAGAAATTGGAAACCTATCTGAAAAAATAATGAAAGAAAACTTCCCTTAGGTGAAGGAAACAGACATGTAAGTTCAAGAAGCACAGAGTCCCAAACCAGAGGGCTGCAAAGAGGCCCACTTCAAGACACATCATAATTAAAGCCCCAAAGGTTAAAGATAAAGAGAGAATTTTAAAAGAAGGGAAAAGAAGTTAGATACCTACAGTAGGTAAAGTTATTAACTTTATGTAAGATATCAAATTGTTCAAGTTGTTTTTTGTGTTTACTTATTGTCCTTCATATATCTGTATATTATAGAGTGACATACAGTCCTGATATTTATTCCTGGTGTTAGTAATTTTAATTCTCACTTTTTCCCCCTTGATCAGCCCTGCTACTTTTTCAATTTTATTGATCTTTGAAATAATTAATAAAACTTGTTTCATAAAAATAAATATATAAATTCACAAACAGGTAAGAATAATTGATGGTGATAAAAGTCAGTAATGCGGGTTCCAAGGGGTAGGAAAGGTAGAACTGACTGAGAAAGGGTACCAGGAAAATGCTGGAGCACCTGTCATGTTTATATCTTGACTGGGAGGAAGTTGCCTGAGTTACACATACATGAAAATCCATGAGCTGCTCTATGAAGACTTGTATGCTTTACTGTCCAGAAATAAAAAATAAAGTAAAACAAAAATAAAAAAATGTTTATTGGAAGTAGTTTTGTAGCAGGGTGCAGCTAGGGTGGGGGAGCATTGCAAACAGGGATTTGTAATGGTGTCCAAAACTCAGGGCATCCAGGAAATGATAAAAAATATATAGGATGTCCTCACCCCCACAAGTCTGAACTGGGGAATGAGACAGGTGGAGTGGGACCATTGAGAGCTGTTCTGCATAGCAAGTTTTGCAAATAACCTCAGACATGGCCATTTAACATACCTATAACTTTTAACTGGTTTCATGGATATGTAAATAGTTGTGGCCATGCTTTGAGACAGGGAGATGGGAGTGACTTCAGCCCATGATGTAACTGGGAGGCAACTCCCCCAGGTTATACCACCTACTTGAGAACTAAAAAGAAGGAGGGACCACACAGCTTTGGTGAAAGAAAGGTTGGGACCACCCAGCTTTTAGCAAGACAGGGAGAACCATGTGGCTTTGGGACTCCCTTTGTCACAGAGCTTAGGAAGCTAGAAAGCAAGACTTAGCACCAATGCAGAGCTCTCTCTTAGCAGTTTGGAAGAATGCAGGACAGATGCTAAGTGAAGGAAAGGGATGAAAGGACTCTTGCTTGTGGGTCAGGAGAAGGTACCACTTGGGAATGGATTAACTGGAGATCGTGGTGGCAACACGGTTGATGGTGCTGGGAACCAAAGGAGGCCTGCCAGCTGAGCATGGATTGCTGGGAACCGAGGGGCTACCTGAGCCATGGACTCCTATTTATTTTCCTGATATACGGTACCTCAGACTGGGCAAAGGAGGAAGGAAGGACTGTGTGCATTTGTGAGTATTCCAAGGGACTATGGGATCTCAATAAAGACATTAAGTCATTACTCTAAGTCTGCACAACCTTTGAATAAATAATTCCTTTCCTTTTTCATCAATCGCTGGCATTGAGAGATGTAATACCCTGGCAGTGGGCAAGGCGAACCTAGTACAGGAGGACCCCAGGAGAAGAGGAGGGGTCCATTCGTTAATAGTATATTGTACCTCCCCACACCGGGTCTGTTTGGTAACAATTTTATTAATCTAAATTAAACAATACTCAAGAGTATCTGTAACACATTTCAACACAAACTTTTAGAAAGAAGGAAACTCAGGAGATATAACAACCAAATATTGATTAGATATTACTTTACAAGCTATGTACAATACACTTTGGTGACAAGCAGAGAAATACAAATAGGGTCTGAGTATTAGATAGCATCAGGGAATTGCTAATTGTGTTAAGTGTAGGATCCTGGTATGTGGGTAATATAGCAGAATGTCTTTACTTTTTAGAGTTGCAACACAGTGTCAAGATTGAAATGTTTCCCTTGCCGCAGCACACACTATCTCAAATGAGAAAGAGAGAAGAGTGAGCACTGGACAATTAAAGCACTGAGTCATCTTCCCTGAGGCCCCTTAGAACAGCTTTACTGAGGGTCTGTCCCAGCTGCCTGGTGTGAGTGGGAATCTTTTCTGGCTGGTGGAGCCACGGGTATGGTATGTTATGGTGGGCTTTGGTCACATGTTGGGGCTCCGAGGTCCCGCCATGACTGGTCCTTGGGAAGCTTTGGGAGATGGTGCCTGAGTGGCCGGATGATCTCTGGACAGGCCCCACCCTCTGTGGCCTCCCAGGTAGTGTGTGGTGTAAGCGCACCTGTCATTAGTGTTTTAATGGCTATTTCTGTTCAGACCTTTACAATGGATGATAAGCTGAATCTATGCAAAAAGATTAGCAGCTTGCACAGAAAGGGCTGCTCTGATCAGGAAGAGTGCAAAAACTCTTAACAACTTTAGCTCTGTTCAAAAGGAATGTGTGCAACTGGCATCATTTTAAGAGGATGCTACCCTAAAAAGAGTCATCCTATGCCCTGGCTGGTGTGGCTCAGTGGATTGAGCACTGGCCTACAAACAGAAAGGTTGCTGGTTTGATTCCCAGTCAGGGCACATGCCTGGGTTGTGGGCTAGGTCCCAAGTTGGGTGTATGAGAGAGGCAACTGGTTGATATATCTCTTGTACATTGATGTTTCTCTCCCTCTCTTTCTCCCTCCCTTCCCCTCTTTCTAAAAATAAATAAAATCTTTAAAAAAAAAAGAGTCACCCTAAAAAGATATATGGAACCTTGCCAGTTTTTAGGCAAACTCCAAAAAGCTGAACAGCATCAGTCTAATCCCTGAGGAGGAAAATACTTTCCCAGACCAATGACAGGAACAGAGGCATAAAATACTTGGACGCCAGAGTGGACAGCTCACCTGAGACATGCACTGTTTACTGGACAATGGCTCCAGAACTGAAACACTGCAAGCCCATTACAGTCCCTCACCAGCTGGTGGCCTTAATCTAAAAGGAGCGCTGTTTTTCCTCCATGCAGGCTCACTCCTGACTACTAGCCAATGTGCACCACCTGCTGAGGCTCACGGTGGCCCCAGGTCCAAAGGCAAGCACCCCTCTCCCTCCCATGGTCCCTGAAGAGGCCTCCAAAACCCCTCCTGACCCCCTCCCAGTGCAGCCCTTCAGTAACTCATTCAAACAAACCAAACAAGTGGTCTTCCAGAACTCCACCGAGACACAGATGTGTTCTATCCCTCCTCAAAAGAACTGTGATTTGTCTCTTTCATTATCAGTTGAAGAAATTGCTGCCAAGAGACTATACTTACACTCTGACAAGAGTTTGATGGAATTCAGTTCTCGGAATAGCTTTTTGTTTTATAGATGCATCTAATGGATGACTTACTTTTTTATCATTCTTTCCAGTTTATTTTAATTGCCAATCCACCATATGTACCTACAGTTCAATAAAAGAAGATGGCCAACTATATAGCAATTTGGGTCTTCCCAGGCCAGTATTTACTCTAAGAAAAATGTAAATGTGATTTTATTTTTACTTTAATAGTGATTAGTAAAAGAACACAAAAAAATTGCCCTCGCTGGTGTGGCTCAGTGGACTGAGTGCCGGCAGGCAAACAAAAGGGTCGTGGGTTTGATTCCTAATCAGGGAACATGCCTGGGCTGTGGGCCAGGTCTGCAGTGGGGGGCACAGGAGAGGTAACCACACACTAATGTTTCTCTCGTTCTCTTTCTCCCTCCTTTCCCCTCTCTCTAAAAATAAAAAAATCTTTTTAAGAAACACAGATATTATAATGCCACATAAAAAGCTAGCAGGGTTTTTCCTCCTCTTACAGGCAAACAGGAACCAGGGCACTGGCACAGTTTCCTGCACAGCCCCAGCTGGCCATGCTGGCCCCAGTATGTGGAGATCCCGTCTGGCAAAAAGGCAGCAAGCACCCTGGGAGCAGTGCCAGATGAGGCTCTGCTAAAGCAAGGGAGGGTAGAGGGGCTACACTAGTGAGGGGTCTGGGTGGCACAAATCTGTGCCCTCAGGCTCCCCGTGTTCTCCAAGAGGAACACACAGGATCTTCCAGAACCAACTCCCAGGGCTCTGCTCAGCCATTTTCCATTTCTCTTCATCTGTATAGTTGGGATCTTGGCCCCAGCAGGCCAATGCACCCCTTAGCCCTTGGCCAGATCTTTTCCTCACTCCCCAAACATTTCCATGGTTTGTCTTGTTCCCCCTGCAGCCTGTAAAGTGACTGGTGACTCTGAATATCTCAAGTGAAGCAATGAACACCATCAAAGGTGTCTAGCAGAGGAAGGTTAACAGGACTCCACACAGATGGTCGTGAGCTGGGGTCAGGTTGCAGCACAGACCTAGGAAGTCAGAGAACCCTGACCAGAGCCCTGCTCTGGCTCCCCGGGGCTGACTGACCTCAGGCAAAACACTGAACTCTGTTCCTGAATCCAGGCTTCAGGGGCCCTGTGATGATGGATAAGGAATCATGAGACCTTCCTCAGGTGCTCACTCACCACCCGCCCGCTGCTCACCTGCCAAGAGGGGCCCGGCCTTTCTCTGAGTTTGCACCTCCAGCCCAGACCTCTGCTCTGTCCTCCAGACTTGAAAGCCCACCCTGGAAGCAGTGTCTCCACATTGTTGTCAGCAGCCAGCTTCAACACCTCCCAGATGGAACCATGAGTAGCCCTGGCCCACCGACCTGGGATTACCCATCTCAGCATGCACATACCACACCCAAGCCTGGGAGCTGGCATCTCGGAGAGATCCTGATCCCTAGCCAGGCACACCTACAGTCACCCTCCACTAACCCTGTGGCCTGCCTCCTGCTGTCCCATATCTGCCTTCCACCTTGCTCTTTGCTGACAGAGGCTGACCTGTAGGAGCTGCAGCATGGGTCCCCATGGCCACTTCTACCTAAGGCCACAGGTCCTCCCAAGGCTTTAGCTCTCACCAGGTTCCCCTTCAGGCCTGAGGATGACAGCTCCCAGTACTGCCAGCCCAGGTGCTGCACTGTGCCCTGCTGGTCCCCTAACCCTACCCTCACCTCTGCACATAATTCCTCTGTTGACTTTCACTGGGCAGGAAGGTGTAGGAGGAAAGGGTAGGGGGCTGAGAGTAAGGACATCGGGGGCCCCATCCTCTGAGCTCAATTATGAGTCTTTAGACATCTTATCCCACTCTGGGCCTCTGTGTCCTAGCTGTATAATTAAGGGGTGGGGGAAGTTGGCACTCTGAGTCTACACTGTGATAGCACACTGGGCCCACTGCATGCTTTATTGATACTGTAATATATTTGATTCAGTTGCCAAATATAGCTCCCAACTTACAAATTGGGAGCTATCTTATACAGTTGAAGATCCCAGGCTTCCCTTGGAAAATCCAAAGTTATGGGCCACGCTGGGCCTATGCTGCCCAGGGCAACAACTGCAGCTGGAGAGCCAGCAATCCTACATTCAAGGCATCATCCTGGTCCCCAGGGCTTCCACTGGCCAGTGGCTCCTCTCCACCAGCTCCCTCACCTTAAGCAACTACCTGGCTTTGCCTCCCCACTGTGCGCATTCCAAAGGCCTGCTTGTCACAGCAACTGAATCCACCCCAGTGGAGGGGTGCCTTCACCTTTCTGGTTCCCACTGGATCCCCTGGCATCTGACATAACATGGCCTACACACGTGCCATGAATGAGTGAGTGGGGCAAGTGAGACTGTGGGAACTGGAAGCAAGAAAAGACTCTTCGTTCACACACCTAGAACCTGTCATTCTCTCCTCCAAACCCCTCAGGTTCTGGGAGCTCACTGTGCCCAGCACAGAAAGAGTCAGCATTTGGCAGGCATCTGTTTCACTGCCCTCGGTCAGCTTGGGCAATTCACTTAACCTCTCTGTGCCTGTTACCCCATCCCTAAAATGAGCATAATGACTATCCCCTTCTCACAGGGGCATCACACAGCTTAATGCACCAGTACACGTCATGATAAGCACAAAGCCTGCTATGTAATAAATGCTCCCCCATGGGGCGCACTCGCTCCTCTGGTTTCTGGGAAGTCAGCCTCACAGACAGGCTAGACTGTGCCACTGCAGAGAAGATCTCAGGACTTGGGCGTCTGTCGACTCAGCTGGCTGAAGCCAAAGCCTAGGGCAGGGAGGCAACGGGGAGGACCACTGTACTGCACAAACGCAGCAGGGTGATGCAGGCAGGGGTGGGAGCAGGAGGTAAGCAGTAGACATCCCCCACCCAAGCCCACAAGGCCTGGTTCCTTTGTTTTTCCATCAGAGAAATAACTCCCAGCCACCAGAAAAGACACATATCTGTTCACTTAAATAAAGACACAAATCCATTCTGCCACTTCCCAGTGGCCCTCTGGCAGGAAAAAAGGAAACTCACAGTACCCAATGTCCACTCTGTGCTGACTAGCATTCTCTCTCCTACTCCTCTCAGTAATCTTGGGGGTGGAGCGGGAGGTAAGAGATTACTCCTCCATTTTACAGATTCAGACACAGGCCCAAAGAAGGTGACGTGACTTTATCTAAGGTCACACAGCCAGCAGAGCTGGATTCATACCCAAGAATACACCCTCTGGGGGCCTACTTGACTCATTCCCCAGCATGACTCAGCCCCTAGCCCACTATCCCAGTGTGCAGACCCTACAGTAGACAAAGGGGTCCCAGCAAATCCCCAGGCCACAAAATGCTGACCTCAGTCAGATGGAAGCCTTATCCTCAAAGCCTCAGAGACTGCAGGACAAAGGACCCCATGGCCACAGAACCGTGGCCCAGCCTGAAGAAGGTGCCAGCAGGCAGATGATGCTGCACTGCTACCACTGCCCACAGGGAAGCCCACAGCACAGACCTGAGCTCCAACTCAGAGCCACCCAGGACCCTGGAAGACTAAGGGTGCCAGAAGCCAAAGGAGCATGGTTAACCCTATGAGAGCCACATCTGCTGCCTCAAGCTTGACCTGTGAACAGAAAGCAGCCCAGAGCTCAGAAGCCACTGCCCGACAAAGCTATCAGGACTGAAATCACAGCACCAAGAACACCAGCTATGTGCAGAGCCTGACACGCCCAGCACCTGGTGCTCAACACCAGCTTTCTTTTAACTGAGAACACAGCTCTAGGAGAGAGCTCTCAGTAAACCCATCACACAATGAGAAAATTGAGGCCCAGGGCAGTGACGTAATTTGCCTAAGGTCACACAACTACTGAGGGACAGAACCAGCCTCAAACCTGGGGAGCCTTGTACCAGGTCTCCCTAAGCAGGAAATTCAGAGATACCTTAAGCACGGGTGGACCTGGGTTCAGAGCTGGGTCCACCACTTACTTGCTGCTGGGCCACGAACCAATCACATTTCCTACTGAAGGGAAGTACCAAGTGAAATGAGGTACATGGAGCACCCAGCCCAGGGCCTGGGGTACAATGCACTGACTGCCCAATTCTGACTGGTAATAGGATGAGACAAAAGCAAGAGTTCTGTTAGTTTCAAGCCTAGGCCCATGGATCCCTATGTGATTCTAAAGTTTTCGCCTGGGGCCCTGTTTCCAGAAGGAGAACCAGCCTGGGCTAATCCACTGGAAGATGAGAGAGCATCAGGAGCAGAGATGAGCTGTCCCAGTGAGGCCGTCCCAGTGAGGCCATCCCAGACCAGCCAGCCCCAGCTAACATCAGCTGCACCTGGCCTGTAGACTTGGGAACAATACTGAATGTTTACTGTGTGCTACAGAGGTTCTGTGGTAGTCCACCACTCACATCATTTGGCAATAAATAGACTGCCCTTATCATGCCCAACATGTGTCCCCAGCAGGAAGGACTGGCACCAGTTTAGTGGGAGTAGCAGAAAGACCCCACCACAGCCTCACACAGTGTTAGTGGAAGTGAGGTCAGACTGGCTGGGGAGCCCTTGATCAAGGCAGGGGGAGAGGAAAGCCCACGTGGCAAGCCACTGTGAGACACACATTCACACCTCCCCTAGTGCCAAGCTGGGAACATTTTATAGCACCCTGCTCAGTCCTCTCCTTAGTGCTTTTCATCCTCTAACCACAGACTTTACATATTCATGTGACTGGCTGTATGTCCCTGACGTAGAAGCTCCAAGAGAGATGGGAAGTTCATCTGTTTTCATCACTGCTGTATCCCCAGCACCTGGGACCGTATGACAGGCACTCAAATATTTGTTGAATGAATAAATTGGGGAACAGCATTCTCATACACTGCAGGTGTAAATAAAAATGGTACACCATCAAGGGAAGACAACTTGACAGCATCTACCAGGATTATAAACATGCATTCTGTGTCTTCTAAAACTGAGCACACACTAGCCAACACCTTCCAGAAGAAATGTGTGTGGCTGGTCATCTGAGCAGGTGCATGGCAACACTGTTGCTGTGACCCAAGACTGGAATCCACCCCAAGGCCCCTGGACAGGAGAATAGCCAGCCGGACTGGGCCCACCCACACAGTGGAGAACTTCTCAGCAGTAAAAAGGACTAACTCTGAAACACACACAGCTTGGTGAGCCCTAGAAATGCTATGTGAGTGAAAGAAGCCAGACACCAAAGAGAACCGCCGGCATGGCTCCGTTTGTGCAAGTCTGACAGCTGGGCGGCCAGAAGGCAGGACCGCGGCTCCACGGGATGGTCGCTAAGGGGGAACCTGCGCTGTCTCGCGATGTTTCCTAGTCCGAATGATGGTCCCACAGGTGTGTTCATTTGGGAAAATGTATGACTGAGTTTTTCAAAATAAAATTAAAGGAAGGCATTTGCACGCTGACTGCTGGGTGCAGCATAAAGATGTTCACTGAAGCACTGCTTTTTAGTGACAAAAGACTGAAAACAATCTGAGGGTGCATCACTAGGGACTAGCAAACAAAAGGGAAACCATGCACACGGTGGAGCACTAGCCAGTAGGGGACTCTCCACATACTGACAAGGAAAAGCTCCAAGATATGATAAGGGAAAAAAAAAAAAAGCACAGGAGAGAACATTGCATAACAGGCTAGTATTTGCAAAAAAAAATATGTGCACACCCTCTGTTACTGCAGTGGTACTGACCAGTGGGCAACGTGGGCTGGAGGGACCCTGAGACCTTTGCAAGGAGCCATTTTCACAGCAACACTATTTAGCTGCCTTTTTCATCACTGTTTCTCCCACAACCACTCAGGAATTCCTCAGAGACTACATGACAATGTGATAATGTCGCACACTGATGGCTAATGGAATGTGTGTCTGTTTTTCTGTGTTTTCTAGAATTTTCTAAAGTAAGCTCATGAAAAGATGGTCGACATTGTTAGTCATCAGGAAAATGCAAATGAAAACTACAGTGAGACACCACCTCACAGCACCTAGGCTGGCTGTACTCAACAAGACAGACAATAACAAGTGTCGGCAAGGATGTAGAGAAACTGGAACCCTCACGCATTAGAGTGCATTATTATTTTTGCAGCCACTGCAGAAAACAGTTTGGCAGTTCATCTGATGGTTAAATACAGAATTAACATATAATCCAGCAATTCTACTCCTAGGTACACTCCCAAGAGAAATGAAAACATACATCCTCACAAAAATAGGTATCTGAATATTAACAGCAGCAGTATTCACAATAGATAAAAGGTGAAACACAGTGGCCATCAATGGCATCAATGGATGAGTGGATAAACTGGATGTGGTCCATCCATACAATGGAATGTTGTCAGGCACAAAAAGGGATGAAATACTGACATCTGCTACTATATGCATGGACCTTTAAAGCATTAATGCTAAGTGACGGAAGATAGTCCCCAATTTTCAGCATATGGCAATCTATGGAGACGGACAGTAGGGTGGTGTTTGCTGGGGGCTCAGAGAAGGAAGAAATGGGAAGTGGCTGTTACAGAGTACAGGGTTTCTTTTGGGGGTGATAAAAATGTTCTAAAATTAGAATATCTGGTGATATTTGCACAACTGTACTAAAAACTATTGAGTTGTACAATTAAATAGGGGGACTTTATGGTACATGTATATCTCAATAAAGCTGTTTTAGAAGAAATAAAGAAAACATAGTTTTAAAAGTTAAAATAAAGAACCCTACCGAAGGCCCAGCCTTGGCTCCAGCCCCTCATGATGGGGAGCACCACTCGCTTCAGGTGGCTGGCACAAGTCCTGTCCTCTGGGAGGCAAATTCAGGGAGGGCTTGGCTGTAGGCAACACAGCCCCACTGCAGCTCTCAGGTCCCCTACGGGGGCCATGAACCCACCCCATCTACTGGGACACTGGGGCCCCCTGCTTAGCATACTATGCCCTCCAGAAAAGCCCCTTCCCCTCTCAGGATACCAGTGTCTCTTCCATAAAATAGTATGACCACACTGATTCTCTCAAGGTTGCCACAGGGTGAAACGCTATGCTCTGACAGGTGCCCCAGCAGAGGACCCAACCCAGCTGTGAACCAGGGCTGAACAGGCAATAAAATTGAGGCAAGCTGGCCCAGCAAAGTGCACAGCACCTGCCCAGTCTGAATGGCAATCTCTTCTCAGCTTCCCTGATGGCCAACCAATGGCACATGGACCTAGTGTGCCCACAATTGCCAATTTTCAATGATAGCCACAAAGCTGAATCTTATATAATGTGTTCCAATTTCTAAATGTCACAATACAATTCTAATGCTTACAAATATGCTTTGCAGAAAGAAGCTAGCAGGTGGACAGATGAGAGGTACGTGCACAATTTTAAGCAGGGCCGTGGCCTCACTCTCTCTCCACAGAACCCCTGCTTCAGAGACGTTAGTTCTCACTACAGCTTCACATGCTAAACACATCATTTCACCAATAAGAAAACTAGAACTCAGAGGTGTGATGTCCCAGGCTCCAGGTCACACAATGACTGGGAACTCACTGTGGGCTTGCAGGGATTGGTGGTAAACCCAGGCCTCTTTTCTGCCTGTCCTGGTCCTTGTTGCTCCCAGCAGACCCTGACAGAGTCAGACATCCCATTTCAAGACCCCACGGGCTAGGGGTGCCTACAGGAAGGGGCAGGTGGGCCCACCTGTAAGCTCTCCTCACAGCACTCTGCTGTTGCTGAGCAGAGCCAAGGTCCCCACATGGTAACCCCCTCCCCAGCCTGCCCCAGGAGCCTTGAGTTCTCGTAGGAGGTAATTCTGTTGTATAGGACACGGACTCACGTGTCTAGAATCCTAGCCTGGCTCCCTCAGATCCCACACAAGTTTAACCTTCCATAGGCCAGTACTAGAGAGGAGAGGGCAGGGTCTGTAGGGGTCATCTGGGGAACAGTCTAAGGGGAGTCCCCCTCACCTGCTCCCTGGAGCAGCACGACAACCTAGTGATTGTGGGGCACCTTGGAGGCCCACCAACATTGGAAGGCCCAGTGCTGACTCCTGAGGGCTGCAGGATGAGGCAGGGACAGCCCTGCTCCTGCAGTCTCCACCTTGCACCCAGGGTGGCACTACACAGCACAGATAAGGTAACACCACCTCCTGCCTGAGGTGGTGTTACCTTATCTGTTGCTCCTACCTAGCAGCTCCCCACAAAGGCCCAAATCTTCATGCTGTGATACGCACTTCACCCTGGGCCTGGCCCCTGCCCCTCTCAGCTGCCTCCCACACCAGCCACACAGCCTCTCTTTAATCCAGTTGACTCCACTCAGGCTGCAGGGCCTTTGCGCATGCTGTGTCCTCTAACTGGGGCACTCTCTTCTCTCTGCTTCCCATCATCCAGCCAACAACCGCTGCTCAAACATCACTATCCCAAGGAAGTCTTCCCTGATCTTCAGGAGGAATGAGACCCCACCCCCAACAGACACACACATACACACAAGCTCACAGGGCACAAAAACTTCACCCCCCATGACTATTGGGTTCTTTACATCCCCCATAAACCATAAGCTTCCAGAGGGCAAAGATGATGTGCATTTTACTCAACATTACACGTTTTTCATCTTCACAGCCTGTGTGCACACTGGCACTCAGGAACGACTGTCAGAGATGAGGGCGTGAAGACATGCGAGGGATACCTGGGTCTACCACTTCCGACATGAGTGTCTGTGGGTAAGTGGCCTGAATGCCCTCTGTAAACTATGGCAGTGGCTACAAGGATTTAAGGGTGAATAATCAAAGAGGATTTACAATGGTGCCTGATAGGCATAAGCACTATACGGTGTCTGCAATTAATATATAGTTATTTGAGTTTAAATAGGTTCTCTGCTAACCTGATTGTCAAAGCACTCAGAGACCCCTGCCCTGCAGACTCTGACTGAGTGAGGCCCTGAGGAAGGGGCCTCTTCCCTGCCACATTCCTGGGGCCTGCAGAGGTTGTGTTGGGGCCTTTTCCAGGAGAGGGACTGCCTCCAGCTGCTCAGGAGACCTCTGACTTTCTGTGGGCTGCCCTGTCCCAGGGTTTCCTCCCTGTGGCCTAGGAGGGCAGCAAGGTTTGGGGAAGGGATGCTTGTTAACCCCTCCATTGTGCCAGCCCAGCAGTAGAAACCCCCCTCACAAAGCCCCCTGCATGACAACAGGCATCATACCCCTTTGCCTGGACCACAGAGCCAGGCATGTGGCTTCCATTAGGTCACATCTGGACATGTTCAGAGGCAGTCTGGATCCCTGACAGGGTTCCGGCTCAAAGACAAGAACCCCTCCTTCCCCCACCCCCTGCCCCAGCCAGGCCTGGGGCAATGGCTAGAAACCTCCTTCTCCGGGTCCCAGGGCTGCCACGGCAACATGGCTGGGGGTCATATCTGGCCCCATGGCCCACCTCTCAGCAGGCCCACAGGCAAGCAAGACAAAGCCACCTCCCCAGCTTCTCCTCAGAGAGGGCCCTTGTATCACTGGGGATCCCCCAGCCCTCCCCTATGATGGCATCCAGGTGCCTTACTTTTCTCAAGATGCTCGATTGGGCACCTGACCCAGCCTCTCAACAGGCCTCCCTGCTCCCGACAGCCCCCTCTTGTTGCATGCACTCAGCTGTGACCATGAATAAATCTGTGTTCTCATCCATTTAATGCTGTCCTCCCCCATGAAACCCCAAAAGGAGAGAGGCTGTGCCTACCTTTTTACTGGCACAACCTCTGACACAGACAGGTACTCCCTAAATACTTGTTGAAGTGAGCAGACTAAAGAATGGAGAGTGAGTTATAATGACTAATATTGTAACGACTCAGCAAGCACTAAGTTCCCTACCAAGCACTGGACACGAATTAGCTCATTTAGTCCTCAAAAAAGTCCCATGAAGCACGAACTTCTCTGCTGCTTACAGGTGAAGAAACTGAGGCACAAAAAGGTAAGCCATTTTGCCTAAGTGTCACAAGCGATGGATGGACACTGAGTGAGTAGGAGGACAAAAGATATGTGGGGGTGGTGGATAGCAGGCCAGCCCTTGTGTATCTGGCCAGGACCAAGCCCCTGGTTCCCATTTAAAACTGCCTACTCCACCCTTCCCCCGGCCCCACAGCAACCTCCTATACCTTCCTTTCCCTGGCACTGCCAAAAGCTGCATGTCCTGACAATTCTCATCAGTGGGCCTTGCATGTGTGGGGCCTTCTGCCAGAATAGCCTTCAGATGAGCAAAGGGGCACTCAATCACATCCCTACCCCCAAGCAGCCCTCATCAAAGGCCACACTCCAAAATTCAATGAGAAAGCCCAGGGCAGAAAAGAAAAACAAAAACCAGGGATCCTGAGAACAAAGCAATTCTCCAGGATTCCAAAAGGCCCGGAACCACAGAGAGGCCTCTGGCATAAAGAGGCGGGGTTGGGGGTGGGGCTGGGTCTATTTTGGAAATCCTAGAGGCTGCAGCCCAAATTACTGCATGTGCCATGCTCTGGAGCCAGGCCTACAGCCCTCTCTAGGCACATGTGCACTTCATTACAGCCCCCACCTCGTCCCACACATACTCTTCACTTCCCACAGGCTCTGGGCTTGGTAGGAAGGAGCCCCTGAAGCACAACAGCCTGGTCCAGTGCACCGCCTCCCATTCTGTGACCTAGAGCCACTAGACACACCTCTCTGACCTTAAAATAAGAAGAAACTTGCCTCTCTGGCTTGTGGGGAGGATCAAGCCACAGAAACAGGGCCTGGCACCCAATAGGTGCTCTGTGAATTCTGTGCTCCAGCCCTGGTAAGCAGGCTGGATGCAGAGGTGTCTGGGCTTGCAGACCTTCTGGCCTACAGGTCAGGAGGAGCACACAGCTTCCCCCCTCACTGCATGTGCACAGGCTTTGCACACAGTTGATGCCCATCAAGGCCTATAGCACTTGATAGAAGGGAAAATGGAGCCCAGGCCAGCTAAGAGACTTGTCCAAGGCCACACGGCTGTGGGCAGCAGGGTGGGTCAAAGGGAATGATGGGGGCTTGGGACTTGGAAAATTTTGGCTTAAGGTAGATGGCCATGAATCTAGTGAGTAATGTGTATGTTGAGCTTTCATTTCAGAAACTACAGATAAGGCCCATCCTGGCGCCTGACCTGAGAAAAAACAGCTGACCTCCTGGGGTGCTGGCTAGAGATTACTGCCAGAGGACATCAGTACTGGGAAGAAGCAGGTGACTACCCCTCCCCCTCTTGGAGGCAGCTAATTGCCCAGGATAGGAATGCTGCAGCTGCTGAATTTCAAAGCTCTCACCGACCCTTGTTTGTCCTTCCCCCAGCCCCCTTATAAAAGATCTGGCCAGGAAAGAGAAGATAAGGTTTGGTAGGGTATGAAGCTGCCATCTTCTTGAATCGCCGGCCATCTGAATAAAGCGCCCACAAAAGATTCAATCGCTGTTATTGCTTATTGGATTTGGTAGTGACAGGCAGCCCGAATGCCGGTGTCTTTTCCGGTTACAGGAATACTGCAGAAACCCCAGAGTCCCACTGCCCCCTCCTCCAAAAAGCCTTCCCAGCTACCTCCCAGGGATCCCTCCCTCACAGCCATTCCTATCCACCAAGGGCCCACCAGGACCTGCTCATTATTTATACCTAATGAAGGCTGGGAGAGTGAATGACATAGGACTGAACAAGACACAGACTCCCTCCCAGCCGTGGGGAGTGATCTCTGAGGGAACACCCTCAGAGGGAAGACAGAAAGAAAATGGAACTCGGGGAAAGGGTCAGACAAAACATAAAGATTCCAGGAAGGCTTCCTAAAGGAGGTGCTACCTGTGCTAGCTGGAAACCATGTGAGCACACATGCGGATGACGCTACAGGGTTCACGGGACGGCAGGGCAACCCGGATGAGGAAGGATAACTGACAGGAATGATCGCAGAGCCTCTATCGATCCCCTCATTCATCCCCCCCAATATCTACAGACTACCCACTGTGTGGAGCACCCTGCCGGAGGCTCTGGGCACAGCAGAAAAGATGACAAATGTGGTCCCTCTGCTCATGGCACTCACATCCCACTAGACGAAACAGCACAGTAAGAGGAAGGAGTGGTGTTCTCTCAGCTGGGTGCCGGGAAAGCCTCTCTGGGGAGGTACCTTGAACAGAGAGCTGAATGGACAAAAGGAGTGAGCCACAGGGACACCTGGAAAAGGAAGAGGAAGTGGCAAGTGTAAAGGCCCTGGGGCTGCCAAGGTGCCTAGACAGGAGGCCAGTGGGGCTGAGCAGAGCGGGTATGAGGGAGGGTGGTTATGAACTGGATGTTTCTCCCCGGCCCCAAAGCAGGGTGTGTTAAAACCCTAATCCCCACGGGATGGTATTTGGAAATGAAGCTTTTGGGAGGGGATTAGGTGATACGGGTGGAACCCTCATGATGGAATGAATGCCTTTCTAAGAAGAAACACCAAAGAGTTTGCTCCTTCTCTAATGTGAACTCAGATGAGACGTGCCCTCACCTGCTCTGCCGGCCGGGGGTTGGGGGGGGGGCACAAGACAAGAAGCTGGCCGCCTGCAAACCAGGAAGTGGGCCTGCAGCAGAGACCCAACCTTCACACTGCCTTCCCAGCCCCCAGAACTGTGAGAAATAGTGCCTGTCATTTAAGCCACCCAGTCTACGGTATTTTTTGTTCCAGCAGTCCAAACAGACTAGACAAGGGTGATAAACACGAGGCCCAGAAGTCACAGAGGCAGGCTGTGCACAGCTGGTAACCCCAAAAGGATTTTGGCTTCTGTACCGAGTAGGTGGGAGCCACGGCAGGGTGCAGAGCAGGGGGATGAGAACGACTTGTGTGTTAACAGGACTGACTGGAAGAGGTGGCAACCCTGGCCCTGGACTCTCAAAAAGAGCCCCCATGAGAGACTGCATCCCTTTGGCTGTCACCTCGGAGACCAAGACCACAGCCGTGCCTAGAGGCCACTATCAGGAAGGATATGAGAAGGCAGCTGCCCTGGGTCTGTGAAACTCCCCACTTCCTGCTGGGGCACTTTGGACCCCGCCAGGACCCACCTGCGCTTAAGCAGGAACCCTCTTCAGTGACTCCCCTACACTGATGAGCAACGCCTCGACCATAGCCACACCATCCATGCATGTAGCCCGGCAATGACCGCGACAGGGACTTCACCCCCACCCACCCACTCCAGCCCCAGGAGCTAAGCCAGGAAGAAAACTGTATCTAAGAGGCTCCCGCCCTAAAGGGTGAGGTCCCACAGACCCAGCTTCCCCTGCCTCAGGCAGCTGCGTAGAGACCTTGGGCAGTGATGGGGCCCAAGGCTGCCCTTCCCTGGACTGAGTGCCCCTGAAGGAATTAAGAAAGGGGCTTACCTTCAGGGTCACCTCTGGGGACAGAATGGACAGAGTTGGGGTCAGCATCCTCCTCTGGCTGAAGATGGGACAGAACCGGTGGCTGCTTGGGCACTTCCTGGATGGGTAGGACCTGGGTGGCCTCATGGGGAAGTGTGGTCAGCATGGTATGGTTGCTGGGCTTCGTTGGGCCTCCAGGAGAACTCGACGTGGCCTGAGATTGGAGGACACTGGCCATACTCGACCCCAGCACGGGGCTGACTCCCTCCTGTCCAGGGCTTTGAAGGGTGGCCTGGGCGTCTGGGATGAGGTTCTCTTTGGGCCCTGCTCCAGCATCTGTCCCCTCCTCTTGGAGAGGGAGACTGGGCCTGCCTGGGCCTGTACTGGGAGGCCCATCAAGCCCCCTGAGGCCACCTGCTGCCAGCTGCTCCCTGACAGCTACTGTTTCCCCCTCTTCTTCCCCTTCCTTGTGGCTGTCCTCTGTCACTCTCCTGGCTTTGGCCTGCACAGGAGCTGGCGGACCCAGGGCTGCGGCTGCTGTTGGCCTAGAGAGGGCGGCCAGCCAGGGGGTGGCCTGGATGGCAGACAGAGGCTGGCTTCCACCTCCCAGAGTGGCTGGGCCCCCTGTGCCTGCCTGAAGCTCGCCCTCCAAAGCTGCTGCCGCTTCTGCTACAGCTACCTCCTGGTCATAGCTGTAGGGGTCTTCATAGTGTCGCTCAGAGTCGCTGTCCTCAGTCTCTGAGAAGTTCCCAGTGGCAGTAGTGGGCATGGCCTCGACGTCTCCATGACAATTGGGGACCTGGTAGCAGATGAGCTCACCACCGGTGTCAGGACAGTGGCAGGCCCGGCACGGGGGCAGGTGGACTGTGTGGCCAGCAGCGTACTTGAGACCAGTGTGGATGCAGCCCACCTGGCCACACTGGGGGCAGCTGTCAGCTACCACCACAGCCTCAATGCAGTTGGGTGGGAGCTCAGGGCACAGCATGAACTGGCAGCTGATCTTGCCACCACCCGGTGGGCAGGAACACTCGGTACTGCCGAAGTCCACAAAGTAGGACTGGCCAGCAGGCACGCGGCCACGCACAAAGCCACCCTGCAGACAGTCATAGTATTGGTAGCCCTCACAGGCGCAGCCCTGCTGCACACACGTGGCGCAGCAGGCACCGGGCTCCAGGGACTCCTCGATGCAGTTCTCCAGCGGTGGGCACTCAACACCTGTGCAGTCCTGCTGTGGGGCTGCCAGCCCTGTGCCTGCACCCAGGGCCAGGGCCAGGGCCAGGGCCAGGGTCAAGGCCAGCCAGGCTCCTACAGGCTCCCAGAGCAGCACCATGGTCCTACAGCAAGCCCAGATGCCACCTCGAGCCAAAAGGTCCCCTCTCCTGCGAGGCCCTGGGGGAATCGGAAAGGATACCTGTCAGCACCGTACAGGGACCACACATGAAAACACATGCACCCCACCAGGCACACACACCAAATGTGCAGCAGCTGTGCAGCCTCCTTCACTCACACATGTGCACTCACTCCCATGTCCCCATATATACACTCGTGGTCACATGCATTTGGATGTTCAGAGGCTTTGCCACATGTGTGAAACAGTCACAGACAGCGGCTTCCACAGTCACTCAGGCACTGCAGGTCTACTGTCCAGAGTACAACATGGCCCCATGCAAGGCAAGTGACCCACCCCAGCTGCTTTCTGACACATGGCCTCTGAGTGGGACCCTCCTACCCAGTCACACACACACTCATAGACTCACGCCTGCCCTCACTCACCAGGGCACACGCCCAGCTGTCTAGGGCACTCTGGTCTCTCACACCCTCTGTGACAGGCACCCATGGTTGCTCACAGGCCAGCCCCAATCCTCAGTTACACACACCCTCACATACACACCGTCTCACCTATAGCCTCAGGACACTAGCGCGGTCTTACACACACAGTCCCCCACATGCATGAACACATAACCACCCAAACAATTTCCCTCCCCCAAAATCTTGCTCAATCCCCAGCCATCTGCCCTGTGGCCTGTGACTGACTACCAAAGGACACAGTCAGCTGAAAGCTGGGCAGCAACAGGCTCCCTTCCAGGCCTTGGCACAGACAGACAGCTCCCTGCCACCACCCCAAGCAGACCTCAGGGCTCAGGAACAACCTCAAAGAGACCTCCTTGCTCTGCAAGTTTAGCCATAGGGGACACTCCTACCAACCTCCTCAGCTGCCCCAGCAAAGGTTACCACCACTTACAGAAGAATTATCCTGGACACCCAGTGCCCCTACACCTCCGTCCCCTTCCCATGCACCTCTCAAGTCCTTTCTTCCACTTCGTGAGGCTCTCTACCTTCTGTCCCCTCTGTCCAGCCCTGGGAAACCTCCACCTCCCACCGTTCCCAACTCTACTGCTACCCCCTCTTGGCAAAGCCAGTGCAATCTCAGAACAGCTAATCTGACACACCAGAGACCCCAGACCATGCCCCTGTGTCAGGCTGCCAGTAATGAAAGGCCCGGGTGCCCTGCGGGGGCTGTCTGACCCTCCCCTCTCGAAGGCCCTCACATGATACTCTCACAGGACCTTCTCTTTCCATAGCCCCTCCTTGTCATCCTCTATAGGCCACTCAAGTATCACCTTTTCACCAGTCCTCAGCCTCCCCCACTGCTACCCTCACAAAAGTCACTGGTCACCAGTCAATAGCAGCTCTGGGGCCAGACTGTCCCCACCTAGGCTGCCTGCTCCTGGGTCACAGAAAAAGGGCTCCTTCTCCACCCACTCCCAGCCCACAACCCTGGGCTACTATGTATTATCCGATTTTTTAAAAAGGGATAAAAAGACAGTGAAGTGACATCTCTAGTATTTTCAGTGTTTGTAATTTCAAATATAAAAATAGTAATAAACTTCTTAAAAGTTTTTGACAAAGAAGAAAAAGAAAGCAGAGAGCAGAGCCACTGCTATTTCTAGAGGAAGTGGCCACAAGCTCCCCACCTGGCTGAGCTTAGAGCAGGGGCAGGCAAGCACGACCTGAGAGCACAGGACCAGTGTCCAGTGGGGCAGTGACAGGACCGCAGTCACTTAGTGTTCAGGCACAGCACAGAAAGGAAATCTGCCTCTGCCAGCTACTCAGTCAGCACTGACTAAGCAGCAGGTCCTCTGTGCCATGGATCCTTCTAGAACTTGGGGTTTATCAGCAAATAAGACAGGCCTCCTGGCCATTCTGCTAGCACTGACCCTCTGATGCAAAAACACAGGTCATACACCCACAGAATTCAGTGGGTTTCTGAGCGTAATAAGTACAATGAGGCAATAAATGAATGAGAGCAGGGTAATGGAACAGGAAGTGGCTGGGAGGTATGGAAAAGCCCATTTCAGCCAGGGTGGTCAAGCAAGGCTTCTCCAAGAAAATGGCATTTGAGCTGCTGAGACCTGAGTGAATCAATGGAGACAGCCATGTGAACGTCCAGAGACAAAATATGTCAGACAGCAGGAACAGCAGGTGCAAAGGGCCTGGGGCAGGCCCAGTAGGCGGGAGCTAAGGAATAGCAAAAGGCCGCCACTGCTGAGCAAAATGAGCAAGGGTGAGTGTGGTAACAACCAGATCAAGCAAGGCTTCTGACAACAGTAAGGGCTTCTGGAAGCCCTGGGCCTGGAATGACTTGATGGGACTTTATTAAGGCTGCTATGTTGAAAGCAGGGGAGCTGGGCGAGAACAGAGAGGCCGGGAAGGCAAGTGATCGGAGGCAGGAGGGGACAGTGCACAGGGGAATACTCTGAAGGTAGAGTTGACAGGATTTGCTGCTAGACTACATGCATGTGACAGTAGAGGTGTCCAGGATGAGCCCGGGTTTCGGCTGGAGCACCGGGAAGGATGGAGCTGCTGCTTCCTGAGTAGGGAAGGCCGTGGAAGGAGGGCCGTGGACCTACAGTAGAGACCACAGACCAGTGTGATCAGTACTGAGTTTGAGATGCTCAGGGATCATCCAAGTGATGATAGTAAGAATGTCGCTGGGGACAGGAGCCTGTGCCTGGGCCAGGGGGCTGGGGGAGTCAGCAGACTCCAAGAGGTGACCGCACATCCCTCTAAGCTGAGAAGCTACTTCAAGAGGGTGGAGGGCTCCATAAAGCCAGTCTCATTAGGTATCAGGCATTGGGAGGGCTGGGCCAGCAACCCCCAGTGACAAAATCAATCATCCTCTACATGAAGACAGGAGGCAGGGGCACAGAGGCCCTCTAGTCTATGTTCAGTAGTATCATTTAAGAAGCAAACAAAGACCTAAACCCTTCTGCCAACCTCCATCTGCCTTTCCATTTATCACACACTCATGTGAACAACACAGCCTAAGAGGGAAATACTCCTACCGGAGGTTGGCAGACTCCTCCCGGAGAACCTGTGTTTTTTCCCAGCCATCTGCTGTACCCATCCCCACGCCCCACCACAAGTCAGTCCCCTAGTTCTGCGCACCCCTCCACCCCCACAGTGGCCTGGCTCTTGGGCCCCACCCCCAAGCATCACATTCTGCCCACTCACAGGTAGATTCCACATCTTGGGTTCACCCATCACCTCCACCCCAGAGGAATGATAAAGAACATTAGGCCCCGGCTTTGCGTTTTCCTCATCTGCTGTGCAAACCTAAGCAAGGCTCTTGCCCTCTCTGAGTCTCAGCTCTGCATCTGCGTACAGTGAAAAGGTTCTACCACACCTTCTGTCACGGCCAGAGGCCCACAGGCACTTTCTAGCCCATGACTGCACTTGTTTATCTCACATGGTGGGTTTTTAGTTTTAAATTAGTTACCCATACTTACAAATTGGAAGTCTTCACATGAAAATTCAGGTTTCCAACTCCTCTTGAACACCGCTGAGCCCTGGCCACCCTAAGATGTCACACAGGGCATGGGACTCTCAGTTCCCCATGAAGCCCACAGGACCTCTCCACTCACTCACGGGTGGCTGGGTGTTTGAACCCAGGCTCACCTCTGAACTGGGAACCCCATGGTCATTCCCACTGTGGCCTCCAGCTGGGAGAGTAGAGATCTGGAATATTATGTTGGGAACTGACCTGCCTGGTTTCAGAAGCTATAACCACCCCCATGGCTAAGGCTGAGTGAGCAACCTTCTGACCATAAGCCACTAAGGAGACAAAGCTTATCTCCTTGGCAGGGGATCCACCTCTGCTTCTTTTACTTCACCCTGCCTGGACCCCAGTGCTCGATCAGTTAGCCAATGATGGGTAAGATTCCTCAAGGGAGGGATGAACTAAAACAGGCACAATCACAGGGGCCCCCAGGGGAGGACTTGAGGGCTACAGAAGAAGGGGGTGATGGACCCTCACCCCTCAGCTTTGGCATAGCCTGAGTCCTCATTCTGTCTGCAAGAAGTCTCCTAATCTCTTGGCTGCCTTACTTCCCCTGCCTGACTTATGCTGGAGGTGGATGCTGCCCTGTGCTGGAAAGGGCGGGTTCCCTAGGGCAATCAGGCCTAAGAAAGAATGCATAAAATCCTATGGAATCTACTTTGCTAATACCTCAATTTAAATAATAATGGACCAAGCAGGAAGTGAGTTTGTTCTCCAAAGTTTTATGGACCTTTAACTATCTGACCCTGACTCAGAATACGCCCTCAGAGTTCTTTGAATGTTATCTATTGTTTAATCATTTCTGCATGACAATGATTGATGAGCTTTATTCCTATGCAAATTGAACCCAATAAAAGCCTGTGAAGGCAAGTGTGGGGTGCTCTCTCCTTGAGAGAGTGGCCACACTGTCCCTTTTCCTCCACAGGACTCAGTAGTCCGTACGAATTTCTCATTTCTCATCCACAATGTGGTGGACCCCACAAGCCAGGGTCTGCATCAATGTGCATGCTGCTCAGAGCCCCGAGTGCTGTATGAAGGTTGTGTGCCATCAATGAGGGGGATGGGACCAGCTGGGATGTATCTGGAGGAGGTGGCTCAGTGGGGAAGGGCCAGGCCCCTACAGGAGGCTCACCTGGAGAAGAGTTAGCCTCAAGAGGCCCTGGTACATCTCTACAGCTGCTCTGGATGGTTCATGGGCCCGTGGGTGTGTATGTGGTGGGGGGTGGGAGGGGGGTGGGGGGGAGGCACACTCCAAGCCAAGAGCTCACCAGGACCAGGGAGAGTAAAAGAAAATCTCCCACAGGCTCTGCCCTGTACCCATCAACTGAAAAGCTAGATAATACATTTACATTAATAACGCAATTATAATTTTAGATGATGATTATTATGCCAGCTGACCTAAATGATCACGCGATAGGACACTCTGGACAGAAAAATGCATGCAAATCACCCATGTGAGCAGAGTATGACGGCAATTCTCATGCCCTGTGAGACACCTAAGACACCTGCACCAGGTCCACACACCCACGGTGGTCACTGGGTATCTCTCTGTTTGTAGGAGGGGATAAGGCAGGGGTAGGTCCCCACGCTGGTTCCTGTCCCCAGATCCACTCCCTGCCCCTCTCCACCCTGCTCTCCACTGAGGAGGCTGATCTCCTCAGAATGTGCACCCAGGCCCCCACATCCTCCAACAACAGCCTCTAAGAGGAGATCAAAGGATGGGAGAGAGGTTGGGGTGCTCATTTCCCACCCCCACCCACTTTACCACCTGGGCAGAGGTTTGGTGGTGGCTGTCTCCGCTCCCCCATGGCCACGGCTCCTGTTGGGTGACCCTGCTGGGTTATGAGACCTGCCTCTCCTCCACCCCTGCAGGCCCAAGGTACTAAGGGCTCCCCATCCACCCACCATTGCTACTCCAAGAGCTGGCCAACCCCTTGTAGATTCCCCCAACCCTGCTCACACCTGGTCCAGGTCTCTTCATTGACTACTCCTTCCCTAAGCCCAGTGTCCTGAGAAAGAAGGCATCTACCAAGAAGGACTCCTGGTGGCTTAACTGGGCTCAAAATCTAAAAAAAAAATAGCCTAGCAGCTATTTCCACACCGGGGCCTCTCACACAAACCACGTATTAAAGAGAAGCCTGCACTAAACTGCCTGCCTGCACGGTGTTTCTTCCACTTGTGCCAGCCCTTATGAGGGAGTTCCTGGAATCCTATTTCAACCAATAGGACTGAGGCTTTCCCCATCCAATTAGAGCTGCACAGTGACGTCCTCATCAGCACCTTCACCAAACTATACCATTCAAACTCTGAGTATTTGGAGTCCTCATCTGCATGAGGACAGACCATTCAAGAACCAGGGCAGGGACTTCTGTCTATATAAGTCAGCTTCCCTCCAGCTCGGGAAAGCACTTTGCCTTCCCACCAAAGACTGAAAAATGAATTTTCTGCGCTGCCTCACCAAATAGGGACCTTGGCCTAGGGCTTCTTCACAGCATGCTTTTCCACAGCCCTGCTGTCTCCTAACTGGGCTGTAACACTATGGAGTTGTTTTCACTGCCGCAGTCATGTGGTATCACAACTGAACTGTTGGCACTGAATAAAGTCTCCTTCTTCACCACACCCCAAAGTGGGGACTCCTGTCGGCATTGAACTGGCACCAGTGGCCATTGGTTGACGCCCGTGAGGGGCTCCCATTTCCTGCTGGGACCCTGACAGGCGCAACCTCATGTGGACCTCACAGAACTCAAAGCCAATGACCGATTCAGTGTACACAGAGCAACAAGAATGGACCTTAAGAATAGAACACTAAATGGAAAAGGTAAGAACCAGAACAAGATAGTGAGCCCAACACTGTTACTGTAAAACAGTCAGAGCATCAAGGGACTCGCCGCCTGTTGGCCAAGATGGCGGCAGAGAGAGGTTCTTACCTTATGTGAATGGATAGGGCTCAAGCACGCGTGGAAAGCTAGAAAGATGAATAGATAGGGCCCTGAGCACGCCAAAAGCTAGAAAGATAATTGGACAGGAAAAAAGCCGTCCCCTCCCTATCCCTATAAGAACTGCGGGCTTGAGCAGGAAGACTGAGATGGTCTCTGAGACAGCAGTCCACCACTACCCCACGGTGTGCAGCACCTGAATAAAACCTTTCCTTTTGCACCAGCACCTGCCTAGCTTTTGTGGACGCAGGCAGCCGAACCTCCATTATGTCTGGTTACAACACCACTCATGTCAAGTAAAAATGTACACACCCAAGGTAAAAAAAAAAAAATACCACTTGCAAAACATAGGCAATTAAACAGATCCACACAGACCAGAACTGCACATCTGCCTGTAGTGGGGAAAGAAATGGCTCTGGAGCAGAGATAATAGAATAAACTGACCAATAAAATAGGAGCAGTATAGAAGCAGTGTAAGAGCAGTTCCTGGAAGAGGTGAAGATACTAGTGTGTTATTATTTAAGGAGAGTAGTTAACCCAACCCTTAGCTCCTGAGGTCCAGATGAGAAATCCAAAAGAAATCCCATACTGTACCCCTATCCGAAACCCCAACCGTCTGGGAGGGGGGATGTTGTTCCTGCATCCAGCTGAGGCGGAGGGGAAGGGACACCTCTGTCGCTTTGCTGCGATTGGCTGAGGGGTGGGACGGAAATCACACCGAACTAAAGAGACTCTGCACCGTGACTGCTCTCACTAAAGACCGGCAGAAGGAGCGCCAAGCCCCTCTGCAGGCCTGGCAGCCTCTACCTAGGTCTCTAAAAACACTGAGCCACTTGGGAAGATGTAGGGGCCAGACTGCCAAAGAGACCACAGGCTGGTCTGCTCCTTTTGATAACTGCACTGGGTGTGTGCATGAGCTCACTTGGGAGCCCTTCTCTGCGACGAGGCAGGTATACCAAAGTCCCCAACTGATGCCATGTAGAGATTTAAAAAAAAAAAAAAAAAGAGCCTGGCCTAGCCTTGCCTAAACTCCTGGGCAAATTACAATGACTATTGTTGTTTCAGCCTCCAAGTGTCAGGGTCGTTGGTTATGCAGCAATCTGTAACCTGAACCACTGGGATCTAAGTGATTAAAAGCAGACAATCCAGAGGCAGGACACCTCTATAAGCAAAGACCCACCTCCTCAGCACACAGGAAAGCAAGGAGAGAAGCTGCTCTATGTTAGAACAGCCCTGGGATACAGCCACCAATGCATGTGGGATTCCTGGTGAGACCCGGCAGGAGGAATCAGCTGAGAGAGAGGCTGGGGCCAAATGAGAGGCTCCAAGGATGGACTGAGGGTCAAAGGATACCAAGGAACAGCTGCTGTTCTATGAGGTGTGATGCCTGGCAAACACTGGCATTTTAAAAAGATGAATATTTTAAATATCATGTCTATAATATGCTCTAACATACTTCAGCATGAAAATAACCAGGGGCAATATATGTGAAAACATTAACTAATGTGAAATCCAGGTGCCAGGTGCCGGGTCCTTCCTGGTCTGCTCTGTTTCGGTTTGCCAACTCTCCACATGGAGAGCCGCAAGGACGGCCAGTGTTCAGGTGGGAGGGAAAGGTGGGGAACAACAACATGGAGTCTGGGGGTACATCCAGCTCTGTACAGAGAGTCTTTGACTTCCAAGCTGAAGATCCAGAGTGGGCTTCAGGCAAAGACAAGTTGAGGTCATAGTCTGAGCTGTCACAGTTTGGTCTTCATTGATCCATCCCCTAATGTGGGTAGGCACAGTGGAGTTTCTAATGCAGCTTGGGGTTAGGTTCTTAGGCCATAACTTGAACGTGGACAAGACAGGACAGTGCAGGGGGAACCACACACTCAGTAAGGGTTTATCTCCAGGGAGCACCTGCAGAGAGCTGGTTGAGTGTGAAGGCACACCGACTCTCCCACAGCCCCCCACACCACAGGGCATCTGAAGGCGGGAAGGGTTAGGGAGGGAAGTCTATGTCAGGTGCTTCAGCATGCTGCTCAAACACCAGCTACCTGGGCTCACCCTGGCTGCAAGCTCCTTTCTCTGCCACCCTCACTGCTGTCCCCCCTCCAAAAATAAAACACAAACACATCCCTACAATGAGGTGACATCACCCCCTTTGAAAAATTACCCTTGCACCCATCCAGAGCAGGCCCCAGATGAAAACACTCCAGACTCACAAGGCCACCTTGATGCTCCTCAGTCAACCCCAGGGGACACAAATTCACCATCAGTACCACAATTACCTAAAGTGGGGTCTGGCCTTACATGCTTTTGAGTCACAAGATTGAGAAATTCTTCCTTTTTCTAGTTCTCAGATCCTTCGGACACTGACAAGAATAGGCTTGCCAGAGTGAGCAAATAAATATCACTGGAACTTAAGATAAATACTGCACGATTGTTTAGTATAAGTATGTCCTGTACAATACTTGGGACATACTTATTCACCATTTATCTGAAATTCCAACTTAACTGGCATCCAGAGAGCCGGACCATCTATTCATAGACCATGTTTGGGGGGGCCCATATGGTACTTTTGAAATTAGTTGCTGACATTATAACATTACAATGTTATTATTTTAACATTTTAACATTTAAAATCAGAACATTTTACTGAAGCTGGATTCCCAACTTCTCTAAGAAAATCAGAGGGTAAAGCCTGACAGCAGAGCGATACTGGTCCACCCCAATCCATGCCCACTCTCCACTGCCACACTGGGGTCACTGCTGCCCCTCTATCCCAGACCCTTCTGGGCCCTGGGCTCTTCTTGTCCACACCCAAAGGAGAGAGGCCCAGAGGAGGTGGAAGTTCCAGCACCCTCCTGCCCAAGGTCACCTGAATGGCCAGGTTTCCTGGGTTAGAACCTGCCTCTTATCTAAGTGATAGACACTGCGAATTTTGCCCCTTTCCAAGGAGCCCATTTCTACCCAGGTGGCCTAGTAGGTAAGTCTCAGTATGTCAGTCCCAGAGGAATCCAGTGGCATACCTCCAGCCATACAAGACACACAACTGAAGGAGGGAATACAGGAGTTATACACTGTCATAGCCTGGGACCCCCAGAAGCAGAGCCTGAGCTGGGTTTCTGAGCTCATGGTTTGCAGGGGAGAACTCTCAGGAGAAGGAAAAAAGAAAGCGGGATAGAGGAAAGAACAAAGCTGGGCAAAGATGTGGCCTCAGCCGGAGCCTGGCATGAGCCTGACCCTAAGGGAGTCCCGCAGTGTGGCCAGCATCCCAGGGCTCATCCCACCCACAGAGATATCAGGCAGTTAGTGACTGCAGACCAAGGTGGGGAGAAGGGAAAATTATCTCCCAGGGATGGGGGCGGTGAAGGGGGGTTGCACAGGCAACTCCTGTGGACCCAGGGCAAGTATCTGGACAAGGGCCATTAGCAGCCCAAATCTGGGGCAGCTGGGGGAGGAGTGCCTCTTCAGGGGAGGAGTAACCAGACAGGGCACAGGCAGTGGCCACAGCATCTGTCACACAGACACACACACACACACACACACACCCCTGGGCAGAAACTGGCAAGACAGCTTGGTTCTAGAAACTACTCATGCTCACCCCAGTGTCAGAGGGGTAAGGAAATAATTTACTAAAACACTGTTTGCACACCCATGCCTTTAGCAGCATTATTCACAATAGTCAAGAGGCAAGAGTAACCCAGTGTCCACGGACAGATGAGCAGACAGACAAAGTGTGGTCTACCCCTACAAAGGAATATTAATTCTCAGCCTGAATAAGGAGAGAAATTCTGACACATGCTAACCAGGAATGAACCAGGAGGACATTACGCTCAGGGAAATAAGCCAGACACAACAGGACGCATACTGTGATTCCACTCATATGAGGTCCCTAGAGTAGTCAGATTCATGGAGAAAGAAAGTAGAAGGGGGGATGCCGGGGGCTGGGCAGAGGGGAATGGGGAGGTAGAGTGCAATGGGTATGGAGTTTCAGTTTTGCAAGATGAAAAAGTTCTGGAGACGGATGGAGGAGACAGATCCACAAAATGTGCACGCACTTAATGCCACTGAACTGGGCAGTTGAAAAGAGTTAAATTGGTCAATTTCATGTTATATATATTATACCATAATAAAAAACAATAATAACACATGTACTGTGGAGCCAAAAGCAAATAATCAGAGCAGAAACAGGAAAGGTAAAAAACTACACTGAAGACCCAACAGGAAATAAGGGCTGCTCCTGAGACCTCCCCTTAGTAGTAAGCTTCCTGGTCACCAGGACCCAGAGGAAAATTAGAGGATAATTCAGTGCTCCTTGTCTGATAAGAGGAAGTCATCTAGTTCACTGGGAAAAATAAACATGTTTTTGGCACAAAATATTTGGAGGAATTTTAACTGTTGCTAAGTTCATATTCATAACAATCACTTCCTCAGTGCTGACATGATGCCAGACACCAGACTGTGACTTTCCAGGATGTTTCATTTATTTAACCATACTCTACAGATAAGGAAACTCAGGCCCAGACAGCGTGAATGATCTTCCCCAGGTTACATCACCAATAAAAGTTGGTGCAATGATTTGAACCCAGGTCTATCTGGCCAAGGGAATATGTATGGCCAGAGACCTTCAGTTTGTAGATATTAATTGGGCACCTGCTACCTGACAACCCCTATTATAGGTGCTGGGATGTAGCAGTAAATGAGACCAACAGAGGTCCCACCCGCATGTGCCCAGTGTTCTGGTGGAACAAAGAGACAAGGAACAAATAAATGAGATAATGTCGGTACTGTGAAAGAGAAGGAGGAGGGCACTCCTCTGGCAAGAGTGGTCAGTGCAGGCCTCACTAGGAGGCAACACTTCGGCGGACGCTTGCCTGGAAAGACGTGGTGGCAACAGAATCCCAGGCAGTAGTAACAGCATGTGCCAAGGCATGCACGGAACAAAGAATAGAGCGGGAGTGAGGCAAGACAGAAGAAAGTCAGGGAAAAACGCCTACAAGCGGAATGAGGAAGTAGGAGCAGGTCTCTCACTAGAGCCCCTACCTGTGAGCATGATCAAAGGGTAACAGTTTACGGCAGGAAACTCTTGTGGTGGTCACAGAAGTCAACAACAATGAGGACTGGTCAAAACCAGCTCCATCCAAGATGGAGGAAAAATTAGTCAGAGAAAGACCCAAAGCTTATGTCATTGTTCTAATGAAGACTAACACACAAGAATGGCCAAGGGGGACGAACACCAAGATACCTGCGGAAAAGACCATGTTAGGAACACGGCCCCTCCCAACCAGGAGGCGGAGACAGGATTCGGAACCACAACATTCAGAACCCGGAAACATAAAATCCCAAGAACTGAGCACAGCAACTCGCTGGCGAGTCTGCCTGCGTCCAGAACACGCACTTCCACTTTCTGCACAGGGTGCCGCTGTCCGGCCTTCTCTCTCTCTACCTACCTTATTTTTTGAACTATAAGATGCACCTAGGTTTTAGAGGAAAATAGGAAAAAAAACTTTTGAAGCAAAAAATGTGGTAAAATATTTAATAACATAATATTTCACCAATGTAAATGTAAACAGAACTCAACAGCAGCGTTAACAACCATTATTCCTCCCAAATTTGGGGGTAGGGGGGAGCGGGGACAGACGTGTGCCTTATAGTCCAAAAAATACAATAAAGAAAACTTGCTTTTGCTCTCACTCAGACTCTCACTTGGACTTGTTCTTGAAGTCTTCCCTGCACAAATCAAGAGAGGTCCCAGACCCAGACCCACAGGGCAGGGCAGGGCAGGGTAGGGCCAGCCCCCAGCACAGAACCCATCTGGTGACAGGAGGAAGTAAGGTAAGTAGCAAAAGGAGGAAAAGTGGGTGAGGGATGTGAAAACCAAGAAAGGAGAGAGGCTAGAAAGAGGAAAAAGGCCCATCGTCCATATCCAGTGCCCCATGGACTCCACAGAACATCCACTACATTCAGTGGACACTGTTCCTGTAGGGTGGCAGGGGCTACCACACAGCATACTAGAAACTCAGTAAGGGACCTTTCAAGAAGTATGAAGACCCCAGTTATAGAAGATACAAAACCAAATTAAACCCGAACATCATTATTTAGGGAATGCAAATGCACGGGGCAGAGCAGAATGCCACGCCAAGCAGTCACATGAGAGACCAGTGGAGGGCACTGCGAAGACGGAGGGAAAGAGCCTGTGGGGTGGCGCAGTCCTGATTCACCCGGGTGCTGACTATTCGATGGTCTGTTCAATTGTATGCCCTTATGTGTTTTTTGTATGTGTGCTTTTTCACAATAAAAGAGACTCTTTAAAGAAAAAAAGCCAATTGTAGTAATCTACAAAGGAAACAACAGGCAGAGAAGGTTTTAACACAAGAAACGGTGAGGAGGGGAGGGAAGTACAGAATAGTCACAAATTCTCAGAAGAAAAGGTGATCTCGCCTATAAGAGAAGGAGGGAGGGAGGGTAAGGGAGGAAAGAAGGGGAAGGGCCTAGCTAAAGAACAATTATATAAATGACCCATGGACATGGACAACAGGGTGGGGACTGACTGTAGGGGGGTGCAGAGCAGGGAAGCAACGGGAAAATTGGGACATATGTAATAGAACAACAAAAATAAATAAATAAATAGGAATCTAATGAACAAAATAGAACCACAGGCATGGAAACAAGGAACAGACTGACAGTGACTGGGCAGGGGAGGGCATAATGGTGGAAAGAAAGGGAAGGGACTAGTCAAAGAGCATGTATGAAGGACTCACGGACATGGACAAGATTTTGGGACTTGATTGTGGGAGTGGGGCATGGGATAGGCAAAGGAGGGGAAAAACTGGGACAACTGTAATAGAATAACAAAAAAGAAATATTTCTGATAAAAAGCATTTTTCAAATTGAATTTATAGGATGATGGAGCTTGAATATTAAAAAAAACAAAAGACAGGGTACAGGGTAGGGGGTTTGGGAAGGGGCCTGGGTCCCTTCAGGTAGGAGAGCCAGAGCAGGTCAGGCCTGGGCAAGAGAGGGCAAGGCAGAAGGCACACATGGGGTTGCCTGAGATCTCCAAGGATGAGGGAGGAGCTAGGTCCAGAGCACAGGGGTACTCTGGGCCTCTGAGCAAACGCTGGGTAAAAAGTGCTGAGGAGCAGAGGGACCCTAGGTGGAAGGCAGAGAGGGTGCCAGAAGCCCTAAGTCCTCACATGCCCATTGGGCCCTGTGGACCTTCAACCAGTGAGCTCATAAAACCACTGGGGAAAACCACTCTTCAAGTAGAATAGTCAGGTTTTTTCCCCTGAATAAAAAGCTCCTTAAATCCTAGGTGAGAGCTGACCCTTCATATATAATCACTAATCTTATTACCAACATAAGCAAGTGAGAAATTACAAAGATGAATGCCCATGACTTATAACCAACCTTTGAGAAAAGAAAATGTTGCTTCTGGCACCAGGAGAGAGCTGATATTTTCCTTCCCCACAAGTCACGACTCTGGAAAGAAGAAACACTCCTAGGGCGGAGTGATGAGAAACAGCCCTGCAGGCAGCCAAGGGTGAGCTCACTGCTTTCCCCACCTGGCTTCCCCATGCCCTCCACCCAGCCCCAGATGGATAGGAGTCACACCCTTGGCCTCTTCCAGTCTCCATGAGACCCCAAGGCATCCTCCATCCAGCTTGCCCGTGGTCCCGCCACTGGGAACTTCTCATCTGATCTCCCACCTCTACTCAAAACCTTAAATGGATCCCTATTATCTCTGGTCCCTTTGAGAACCTGAGAAAGCCCACAGGTAATGCACCCCCTTCCACCAAAAAAGGGAAAATACAAACAGACCATGGTAGAGTGGACCTGGGGTGCTTGCTAACCACCCAACATATATTCACCCTCCTTCCAAGAACAGCACCTAGATTTCATTCTGGGGTTCACACCACTCCCCTGTCACTCCATTCAGTGCTTCTTGTTCCTCTCACAACAATGCCTAACTCAGGAATGGACGCTGAGTCAATCTGAGCCCATGAGAACCAACTCAGGTGAGACATTGGGCAAACAGCCTCTCTCTTTCCCACTGTATTAGACATGAGATGATTTATCATTAAGAATCCCTGAAACCATCTTGTCATCAGGTAGAGTCTGGAGCAAACTAAAAAACAAACAAACAAACAAACAAACAACAACAAGAAAAGTCAATAGGTGAAGAAAAGAGAAACAGTCATAGTAATAGCTGCTGAGCAGCCATTACTAGACTCCAGCCATGGCTGAAGCTAATAGAAAAGCTAAACTTTGCAATGACAAACATTTTGCTTAAGCTAACTTGGACCAGGTCGTCTGTTACTTGCAGCCAAGCATCTTAACAGATACATGAGCATATAGCAAAAATAGTTGTGTATCATTTTAGGGGTCTCACAGACTCCCTGAAATTTATGAATCCCTGGTTGAAGATCCCAGGCCCCAGGCCCAAGGACAAAGTGAAAACTCTAAGAGTGGCATTCAAAGTCCTTCAACATCTAGCCCCCCATTTCCCTCTGTTGTCTTCCACGTACCCAATTCCACCTAAACTGGAAGACAAGTGCCCAACCCCTCATCTTTGCCCATACCATTGTCCCAAATCAGGTTGCCCTCCATTCTGAGTCTCTGCATACCCAAATCCCAACCCCTACTTTTCAGGCCAAGCCCCAGCCTTGGGTAAATGTATGAATGGATGAGTGGATGTGATGGATGCGATGGGTGGATGTGAGGGGTGGGTAGATGGATGTGATGGATGTGATGGACAGATAAACAGATGGACAGGTCGGTGGACAGTGGATGCAATGGGTGTGTAAGTGAGTGGTCGATGAGCAGGTAGGAGATGGAGGACAGACAGATGAGAAGATAGATCAACCGAGAGGCAAGAGAATTGGTATGTGGATGGCCAGTTGACAGATAAAGAGAAGGATGAGTGAGCAGATGGGTGGTGGTGGATCATGGGTAAGTGGGTGAATGGATGGCAGATGGAGGATAGATGTCTGGGAAGATGGATCAATGGATGGAAAAGAAATCAGCGTGTGGATAAATGTCTGATGGACAGATGGGTGGGTGGAAAGATAGCTGAGGAGATGAAAGATAGCATGGATGGCAAGGTAGGCTAATTGGTTGGTATATCAGCACAGGGGCAAATGGCTGAGGAATGGCTGGGAACTGTCAGGTAATAGGTCAGTAGACAAGAGGACGCATGAATGGCTCATAGGTACATAGGTAGGCCAGTAGGTGGGTGAGTAGAGGCAGGAAAGTTGTCTTGATGCTCAGTCAGTGCTCTTCCCAGCCCCACTCCTCCCTCCCCTGGAAAAACTTAGAGCAAGAGCAATGGCTCTCCCATAGACCAAGCCTCTCAGACAATTCTTGCACCACAGTGAGACAGACTGGCCCTGGAGACAGACTGACCTGTGTTCACAGGCCAGCTGAGCCGCCTCCCACTGTCTGACCACAGACCAGAGACTCTGGCTCTCTGAGACTCATTCTCCCATCTGCTAAATGAGAAGCATCATGCTTTCCTCACAGGATGCCATGTGATTAAGTTAAAAACAATCAGAGGCTAGCCCAAGACATGGTACAACAGAGCTCACAAGAATTCCTATCCCATTAAAAAAAAATTGTTCCAGAGCCTAGAAAAAGAAAGGGGCCAGCTCCTCTCATTTTATGAGACTAAGAAAACCCTGATATCAAGAGCAGACATGGACTACAAGAAGAGGGATGTATAGGCCCATTTCACTTAGGAACCTAGCTGCCAAGTCATAAAGAAATTGTCAGAAAACTGAATCCAGCAGCATATTACAGGGATAATAATACATTGTGCCCAAGGAGGGCTACCTCAAGTATGCAAGGATAGTTCAATACTAAAACATCAATGCAATCCACTAAAAGAAAAATTCTACATGATCATCTCACTAGATGCTGGGGGGAAAAGCATTCAATAAAATTCAATATTTTTGCCCAGGCTGGTGCAGCTCAATGGATTGAGTGCCAGCCTGAAAACCAAAGGGTCACCAGTTCGATTCCCAATCAGGGCACATGCATGGGTTGCAGGCCAGGTCTCAGTTGGGGGCATGTAAGGGGCAAACACACACTGATGATTCTGTCCCTTTCTCCTTCCCTACCTCTCTCTCCCTAAAAAAATAAGTAAATAAATTTTTTTTTAATTCAATATTTTATGATTGAAAACTCTGAGAAAAGTAAGCTTCTCCTGGCAAGAGGACCATCCTGTGGGAGTGACCCCTCCCTAGAAGACACTAAGAATGGGTTCACCTGGCTCCACTTCCAGAAAATAAACTGGTCTTTGGGGGTTTAAATGCCTCCCTGCAGGAACACAAAGGTGGGATTTTAGGCACTATGTCAGGCCAGTAGGAGATAAACTTTGGGGTTCACCCCTCCTCCAGAGCCTTCCAAACATTAGCTAGGCCCCTTTCACCCCTTTTCAGCCCATGAAGTTGAGTTCAAGGGTCCAGTAAGGAGTCCATGTATGCTGAGAAACCCAGCAGAGACTGAACTGCTCCAGGGAGGTGAGCAGAGTCCCTAGAAGGGCCTGGACCAGGTTCATACCCTGTCTCTGGGCTCAAGCAGATATTCTCTTGCTTCTTTTCTCCTCTTTTTTTGTTTTTTGTTTTCAAGAGAAGCCAAAAGACCAAGAGTCCTTACTATAAGAGATGTGAATACTTGTGAGTGTATGTGTAGAACTTTGAGAGTGTGAATGCATCTGTGTGCATGTGAAACATAATTGTATGTGCACGGGTATGCAGTGGATGTGTGCACGCAAGGTGTGTTTAAATGTGTATGAGTATGTGAATGAGGTGTGAGTGTGGGTGTAATTATGTGTGCAACGCTGAGCATGTGTGTATATGTGAACTATAAGTGTGTGAGTGGGTGTGTGAATGTGAGGTGTGTTTAAGGGTGTGCAAGCATGTGTGAGTTTGTATAGACTGTGAGTGTGTGAGAATGTGATGGGCCTGGCGGGTCCTTGCCCCTTCTCCATCCCCAGCCAGTGGGTCACTGCTCCCCAGTGACCCTGACCATTCTCCTCTCTCTGGGCCACTGCCTCCTTGGTCCTTCCATGCCTTGCTTCCTGCTCTCCAGACATGTGCTTGTACCCACCTTATTCACAGATCCATCAGAGTCCATCCAGACTCCTATACCACTTCTACCATCAGACCTCAGTGCAGAGAGCTCTGGAGGTTCCTGCAGCACCCTGGACAGACACATTCCATCAGCTGCACGCCAGAGTGCCCAGCTCCTCCCCTCTAGCCACAGCATAGTCATTAGGGGCTGGAACTGGCATGCTCTATCCTAGGAACTGACAGCTTGCACTGCCTGCCTCCTGGTCTCCTTGATTGGATTGTGACTCTTAACACAAAGACCCTGCTCTCCTGCTCAGCCTTGACCCAGGGGCTGGCCCGAGTGGGTACTCAAGAATGCTTCTGATAAGTGGGTGGACTAATTAATTAATTTATGTGGCCCCAGCTGACACAAAAAATGGAATGAGTTATAAAGGTGAGTGCCACCAACACTCATCCCAAAGAACCTTCATAGCTGGAGAAAACTTGCTTGAAGTCACCTGGCAAGTCAGTAGCTAAGGTGGGAGTTTTCCATGGTGCGTATGTGATAGGGGAATTCAAGAGTTAAAGGTTTTAGCTTCGGTCATAGTTGATAGGCTTAAGTGACTAACGCATGTGTAAAGCTGTTCCTCTAGGAACTGGAATGCAGGACTCCAAGAGGACAAGCAATTTAACCTTTGTGCCCCAGGGGGTCTGCAAGCCAGATGGTGGAGACAGTATGTGAGCCATTCTGTTCCAGGAAGGGATAAAGATAAATAATTGTTGATCAACAGATAAAGAAGGAGTAGGAAAATAAGAACTGCAACTCTTATCCAATTAACCTTTTACATAAACCCTTTACCTACCCTTCTATCCAATTAGCTTTTTCTACACCCCTTAAATATCCTTTCTTTTCCTTATACAGCTTGAAAGATATCAAGATGGTTTTAAGGATATATAACCTGCAGTCTCTTCAGATCGTTGGTCATCTGCATATAGCTCCCATATAATTTCAATCCTTATCACTACTTTTGGTTCTGGAAGTGACAGGCAGCATGCATTCCAACTTTTCCGGTTTCATATCCACCCTCACGCCTCATCCCAAGTGTCCTTTTAGCTTCACTAGACCTGAGGTTTTAGATGGAGGAGGGTGGGGTGGAATAGAGTCAGGCAGAAAGACACAGAGAGAAAGAGGGAAGTGGACCAAAAGCCAAGCAGACAGGGCCGGAAAGGAAACAGATGACAGAAACAGATGGGCAGGGCTGAAACCAGCAAAGCTCGGCTCCCTCGGCCACTGAGGCATCTGGAAGGAGGCGTCAGCCACAGAAACTCTACGACTCCCTCAGGTCTTTGCCATGCCACTGCCCCAATTTATTTGCATGGCCCCAAAATTAAGGAATTTCTCAGGGCTGCTGACAAGGCAGTCAGTGTGCAGCAAATGGCAGGGTCTGGCCCAGGCTGTAGCACAACCATCAGGCCCCCCAAGGTCATCAGCAGCCACTGCCAGAGCAGAAAGGGATAGCAAGGATCAAGCTCTGGACTCCCTGAAGTCAAGGTTCAAATTTTAACCCAGTTCTTCCCTTAGGCTGCTGGGTAGCTCAAAGCATGTGACCCCCTGAGCAGTCATGCTTTTTGTCTACATATGGGCCCCAATACAGTAGCCATTTGGCAACATTGGGAGAACTCAAGGAGACAATGTAAAGACCCAGGATCACACATGGCAAACAACAGGCAACACATGTTCAATATAAATAAATAATTACTGGCCCCAGCTACTCTAACTTTTTCACATTCCTCAAGTCTGCCCATTCCTTTGTCCCCTTTGTCAGGCACACCCTTCTGACCCTTAGCAAACTCCTCCTCATCTCTTAAGACCCAACTCAATATCCCCTCTTCTGGGAAACCTTTCCTCAGTATTTATGGCTCCCTCCTTTGACCTCTTTGAATGCTGTACAGAGTCCCTGAAACTTCAGAGTTCACAGAAAAGGAAAAAAATCCTTGGCTGGTGTGGCTCAGTGGATGGAGCCCTGGCCTGTGCACCAAAAGGCTGTTAGTTCAATTCCCAGTCAGGGCACATGCCTGGGCTGCAGGCCAGGTCTGCCTCCAACAGATATTATATCTCTTACATGTGATGTTTATCTCCCTCTCTTTCCCCTCTCTCTAAAAATAAATAAATAAAATCCCTGGGAAGGAGGGAAGGGAGGGAGGGAGGGGAAAAACAAGAGGTTTAGAGCAAACCCTCAGAGAATAACTAATTCTGCCCACATCCTCACCACTAGCAGAAGTGGTTGGGTTGGAGGTCAGGACCCCATAACCCTTACGCCTCTTTCCAACTCCCTATTTTAACATAAGCCCCGCAGATAGTAAAGAGCTGCTGTTACTCATACTAGAACATCCTCATGCTCTCTTATGATGGGTCCACTATGTAAGACAGAGACAGGAAAAGGAGTGTAGAAGCCATTTATCTGGAGCATGCCAGAGATGCTGTAGGGATCTCTGCCTACTTCTCCTGGTAAGAGAAACCCAATTGTCCTCTGGGAGATACACTCTCCCACCCTCAGGCTACGTAGACTGCTAGAGGGCCAGTAAGAAGCCTCCTTCCCCAACCCACAATGACTGGTCAGGGACAGTCACAAAACTCAGTCATACCGGCCAGTGCTGAAGCTCCTGAGCTCAAAGCTCTGACCCTGGAGCTGCTGGGCCACCACCTGACTGTCACATGGCAGAGCCTGTCTGAGGCATGGATCATGGAGACACAGCTCTAACGGTATCTTCAGAGGCCCTGGATGCAGCCAAGCCTGAAACTAGTCCCCTGTATATTTTAATTCCATGACTGACTATGACTGGACTCCAAGAAGCTTGAGCTTCTGAAGTTACTAAACTTTGTCCCAACAGTCTGCTACACTGAATGCCCATTCTCAGAGAATGGTTAGAGATATGCCCCTAAAGCCACACCTATATGATGACTTGCTGACCCTGCCCCTGGCCACAGCTGATTAGTCCAGGGTACCCACCCTAAGTGGGTTAATCAAAGCTCTTCCCCAGGACTTTGACCTGGAAATCAAAGAGAACAGACCATTTCTAGAAGAAACTGAACCAGGACACATCCAACTTGAGGATGGGCACATTTAAATCATTTCGAGAGAATCAACCAGAGAAAAGTGCAGACAAAGAAAGATGCGTAAGAGGGGACAAAAAAAAAATGACCCAAATGAAAGAACAGATTGAGGCTCCAGAAAAGAAAAAATACAACTAAGCGACAAAGAGACAGCCAACCTGTCAGATGCACAGTTCAAAACACTGGAAATCAGGTTTTCACAGAATTGGTTGAATTTGGTCGCAAATTAGATGAAAATATGAAGGCTATGCTAAGGGAAATAAAGGAAAATGTACAGGGAACCAACAGTGATGGGAAGGAAACCGGGACTCAAATCAGTGGTTTGGAGCAGAAGGAAGAAAGAAACATTAAATGAGGACAGAATGAAGAAACAAGAATTCAAAAAACGAGGCGAGGCTTAGAACCTCCAGGACATCTTTAAACATTCCAAAATCTGAATCACAGGGGTGCCATAAGGAAAAAGAGGAAGAGCAAGAAATTGAAAACTTACTTGAAAACAATGAGGGACAATTTCCCCAATTTGGCAAAGGAAATAGACTTCCAGGAAGTTCAGAGTCCCAAAGAAGTTGGACCCAAAGAGCAACACATCAAGGCATGTCATAATTACATTAGCCAAGATTAAAGATAAGGAGAGAATCTTAAAAGCAGCAAGAGAATAGGAGACAGTTACCCACAAAAAAGTTTACATAGACTGTCAGCTGATTTCTCAAAAGAAACCTTGCAGGCAAGAAGGGGCTGGAAAGAAGTATTCAAAGTCATGAGAGGCAAGGACCTACATCCAAGATTACTCTATCCAGCAAAGCTATCATTTAGAATGGAAGGGCAGATAAAGTGCTTCCCAGATAAGGTCAAGTTAAAGGAGTTCATCATCACCAAGCCCTTATTCTATACAATGTCAAAGGGACTTACCTAAGAAAAAGATGATCAAATCTATGAACAGTAAAATGACAATAAGCTCACAGTTATTAACAACCACACCTAAAACAAAAACAAAAACTAAGCAAAAAACTAGAACAGGAACAGAATCACAGAAATGGACATCACATGGAGGGTTATCAGCAGGGGCGTTGGGGGGTGGTGGGGAAAAAGACGGGTATGAGGAGTCCCTAGCTACAGCATTCCCTGGAGGCAGTAGTCACTTGTCCTCTTTCCCTGACAATGTAGGAGAATCACTGTGACGGATGGAGCCCAGGTCAGCAGTGGGCGACCATGCTATATGTTGATGAAGGGCCTCTCCACCCACCCCATGCATGGAAAGCCACAGTCACTCCAAGGGCATCTGAATTGGGCACATCTGGCCTTGGGATCATGGTGGGCATTTCAGGGACAGGCAGCTAATGTCACTACAACTTTTCCATTCCCAGCAGTACATTAAATGAGTTTCTTGCTCTCATGAAAGAGTAAGATTGGACACTCAGTTCAAGAAAATGAGTAGGGAGGGACAGGGTGCAGTAAGAGGACTGAAGCAAACTTCCCTTACACCAGGTCCTGTAGCTAATTAAGGGCCTGCAGCCAACCAGCCATTACTGTGAGTATTACTGGTATTACCCATTAAAAGCAATATTAATGACCTCTGCTCACCTGGGCTCAGCAATTTACAGTTTGTAAGGCACTTTCCCATCTGATCATGTTTAGATCCCCACCTCACCCAAGCCCTAGACCACAGGTAGCAGACACAAGGCCTGTGGGACGAATCTGGCCTCCACCTTGTTTTATCTGACCACGCACCTTGTTTCTACCTGGCAGCAGTGCCAAGCTCCTTGCCCCTAGTTAAGTAGTTGCATTTACACAGTCCTAAAATTACATTAGGCCCTTTGAAGGCAACCTCAAGGCTGATGTGGCCCCCGGTGAAAATGAGTTTGACACCCCTGCCTTAGACCCAGCCTCACCTTGCCAGCCCCCACTGCCCTCTACTTCAGAGCTGAAGCCCTGGCCCTAAGCACTAAGCCTTTCCCCCAGCACAGCCCCCAGGCTGCAGGACACCCCAGGCCATGCTGCCTTCATCCTCCCAAGCTCTGCACAGCCAGCATGAAGGGTGCAGCGCTGGGGAGCACAGGGGGCAGCCCAGCCCCTAAAGGAGAACAAGCACCAGCCACTACCTAAGAATCAGGGACTTTATTTTGAAGACCATGTCCTAGCTGGAGGGGCTGCAGCCTCTTCTCACAGACCTGCCCAGTGAGAAACATACCAAGGAGGGCCTAGAAGGCAGGAGGGCTCCAAGCAGATGCGAGGTGTGTGATGACCAGCCGAGGGGGCCCTTCCGAGTGGGGCTAGAGACAACCATGTATGGTGAGGGAAGGTCTCAGGGCAAGACCCCCGTAGTGAGGAAGGACCCCTCTGTATACTGTTTTAACCAGTCAGAACCACAGAAAACTTTCAGTGCCATGAACTTCTCCCTGGCACTTACCAACCTTCTTTTTAACAAAGAGGACAGGACTCACTGGCTCAGACTGAGGACAGGAACAACAGGCAACGAGAATTTGGTCCTGCTTTGTAACAACCTTTATTTTCACGGGTGTTGGTGATTCCATGGGAGTGATCCTGATTTCTATCTAGAGTTGTGACAGAACATCTCCTCTAAAAACACATGTAAATAAAACTGGGGAGGCATTTTTAAAAATATACTCAGTATAATGTAAAAGCATGGGAGGCAAGACACTAGATGGGATTATGCTAATCATCACTTTACGAGAAAATGCCAACACCCGCTGGATCCTTCCCCAAGAAACAACCACAAGGCACCCATGAGACCTGCCTGTATCAGCCACGTAATCAGACAACAGCAGACAGCGGTCCTGGGGTGTCCATGGTCGGAGAAGGTGGCATAATTCATCTGCTATGAAGATACACAGAGGAGATAGGAAACACTGAGATCTTAGGCCAGTACCAACTTCCAGGAAGATCAGGCTAGCTGACGAAGTGATGGGAAATGGGAGAGAGAGAGCGAGAGCGAGTGCCAGGAGTGGAAGACGGTGCAGTGTGGTGTGCCTCGGAGGGGCTGGCATGTATAAAGACCACCCGTGTCCTGAGCTGGCCCTGATCCTCAGTCCCCGTCCTACCTCCACGAGGTCCCCACTTGGCCTGTGCAGAGCGCTCCCAGGCAGCCTACACTCTCCTGCTCGGAGTTCTTCTCTGTCTGTCACTCCAGCTACAGGCCACAGGTTCAGGGCTGTTCGGGGAGTATTCTCAGGAATCGCAAGAGATCTCTACCAAAAAAAATTCTAATGCCGTGCTTTCATTGTGAGGAGCCTCTACGAAGAACAGAGTTTTCTGGATCACCGAAAGCTCATTTAATGACCAAATACAAGGCCAAAAATGTAGGGCCAAGATGGGGAACTGAGGCTGAGGAAGGAAAAACTCTGGGAGGCTTCGAGAACCCGTGTGTCCCGTTCATTGCAGCTTCATTTACAACAGCCAAGGTGTGGAAGCAGCCATTAAAAAAAAGAATGAAATTCTGCCATGTGCAACAACGCGGATAGACCTAGTGAGTGAAATAAGTCAGACAGGGAAAGACAAATGCCATATGATGTCACTTATATGTGGAATCTGAAACAAAATAAAAACAAGCAGGACAGAAACAAACTCACAGACACACAGAACATGTTGACGGCTGTCAAGTGGGAGGACTGGAAGTGAAAAAGGTAAAAGGATTAAGAAGTATAGATTGGCAGTTGAACAGACGGGGGGTATACAGTAATATTATTGTACAATATTATCATACAATAATATGGGCAAGTCAATAATACTGTAATAATATGTATGCTGCCAAGTGGGTACTAGGGTTATCAGCACGATCATTTTTAGGTTACATAAATGCCTAACCACTCTGTTGTACACCTGAAACCAATATAGTGTCATATATCAACTGTAATTAAATAATTATTTTTTTAAATGTTCTTCTAGATTAAGGCTCAGCAAACTCTTTCTTTCTTTTTTTTAAGATTTTATTTATTTATTTTTTTAGAGAGGGAAGGGAGGGAGAGAGAGAGAGAAACATCAATGTGGGGTTGCTGGGGGACATGGCCTGCAACCTAGGCATGTGCCCTGACTGGGAATCGAACCTGCGATGCCTGGTTCGCAGCCCGCGCTCAATCCACTGAGCTACGCCAGCCAGGGCAAATAATTATTTTTTAAAAAATAAAAGAACTCGGTGTGTCCCGACCAGAGCCCAGGGCTGGCTCCGATGCGGACAAAAGCATCTCAGAGATCAGAACAGACAGAACAGAAGTGAGAGAACAGGATGGCCTTGACACTAGAAAGGACCTAGCTAGCATATATTAATTGAGCACCACATACTTGCCGAAGCCCACACTTGGGGTTTTCCATACATCCTTCAGTCTTCACACCAACCCTACTATGCAGGCACTACCACCAGGCCCCTTTAACAGATTGAGAGGTTGAGGCTGAGAGAGAAAGCCCTCATTGTCCAGGGTCAGGTGACTCAGGCCAAGTAGACAGAACAGTGGTCCCTGTGCTTCCCACACACCGGGCTGGGCCCTCACCCCACTGTCACTGCATACTTCACAGCCCTCTTCCCATGTTTTAGGCCATTCCCAGAGATAAAATAACAGCAGAGTCAGCAAGGCTACCCCCAATTCATAGAACAGAAAACTGAGAACTTAAGAGGAGAGGTGGTCTAAAGCCAGCAGGGTCTACCTGAAGGCAAAGGCCTCCTATGCCCCAAAACAGCCGTCCCACTCCCCAGGCACATGCCACCCCCCCCCACCCTCTTGGCCAGGCAGAGTCCCCAGGGTCCCCCGGCCCCAGCCCTGGGCAGGCAGCACCACTTCCTCATCAACGCTGTGACTCGGGCGAGGTCACTCTGGCCTACAATACTCCACATAAAGCCAGGCTCCCCACCCTCAAGGAAGGAAATTAACCTTTCCCCAAACCAGTACTTTCATTGCAACAATCTCCATATATGAGAAGGCAGAGGCATTTTTGCAGTGTTTCCAAAACCCAATAACTGTGAGGACAATGAAGTAAAATGACGCATGGCTTGACCCAAGAGGGGCCCTGGGAGGGGAGCAGCCCAGAGTAGACGAGTTAGTGATATGTGTGTGCCAGTGGGACCTTGTAATCAAAGGGTAGTCTGCCTGGGACAGAATCTGGAGGTGGACAGACCTGGCTCCCTCTTCAGTTCTTCCTCCTCCCACCTCCCCTTCACCCCACATCTCCAGAAGAAGCCAGGTTTTCTTCTGTCCCTGTGTCTCCCTCATCCCTCTACTTTCACATTACAGTGCCGATAACACTTCTTCCAGGAAGCCTTCCCTGCTGACCACCCCCAGGTTTGGCTGAATGCTTCCACCATCCAGGGCCTCTGTGCTCTTCTCCAGGACAGCCCTGACCAAAGAGCATTTCATAACTACCTGTCCGAGTCCCTGCGGCCCTCGGGATGGCCATGGGAGGGACCACGGGCTGGCCCACACTACAGGCTACTGCTAGAGCTGTGAGTGAGAGAGAGAACCCAAGGTCTTGGCCACATGTCCCTGGCATGGGTGTCCAGACAGCCACTAACCAGGAACCCCAACTCCACAAGCCTTCCCTGGCTGCTCCCAATAAGACCTGGTGAGAGTTGCTAACCCTCTGGGAGGAAGGCCACCACTCCACGGCTGCCCGTTCCCCTATAAGGCCTGGATGTAGACCCCACCTTGCTCTCCCTTAGAGCTTTAAAATCTCATTAAGACCTCACCTCTCCAAGAATTGAATCCTCATTACACCCAGAATAAAATCAAAACACCAGACTAGGCCCATGTTGTGACCACCCTCCTTTCTCACAGGTGTCCTGTCCTCCAGCTGCTTTCAGTCATTCGCACTTGTTACGCCCTCTGCGTGTACATCCCCACTGCACCCAGCACCTGCTCTGCTGGCCTCCTCTGACACCCTCCCCAAAGAGCCCTCCCCTCGACTGCCAGCCCCAGACCAGCTTGTCCGCTCTTCCTTGCAGGCACGGAGCGCAGCGCACACCAGAGTATCCCCTTGCCTCCCATCTGCTTTGCCCAACCGGAAAAGAAGCTCTGTGGGGACAGAAGATGCTGCCTTGGTCACTGCTTTATCCCCAACACTCAACACAGTGACCAGCACCCAGTAAGTGCTCAACAAATATCTGCTGAATAACGGAATGAGTGGTCTCATTTCCTCCTTCCAACAACCGAGAGATACAGGTATGGGAACCATTTTACAGATGAGGGAACTGAGGCTCAAAGCGTGAGAAACTGGTGTAAAGAGGGCATAGCCTGTGAGTAGCAGAGCTAGGATATGAACCTTGTAGGATGCCAACGCAGCACTGCACCACTTCCCTGCACCACTGCCCGCTCCTCCGGCCCTCCTGGAGTCTGGAGCTGCCACTAGCAGACTGTGGATAGAATCAAGACAGAATGGTCAGTGTACCAGTGCCCACCCCAGGAAGAGCCAGCAGTCAAATCACCAGAGGAAATACAACCACAGGAAATGGGGGAGAGGGAAAGGGTGGGTTTTTCTTTTGTCCATTTGCCAAACCTTGCAAAGAGTGACTTTGTTACCATCTAATTTTAATCACAGTGGAAACTTTTGTATACCAAGCCAGGAAGACGTCTGTTCCACCACAAGGTCAGTAAAGCAGGCAATTTAAAAACCATCGTTAAACACTTCCACTTAAAACTCACAAATGAACAGTCAATCACCAACTGCCCAGCTGTTTTTGAATTTAATGTAATGTTTTCAACAGGCAATATAGTCACATGGTTCAAAAGCCAAAATATATAAAAGACACACAGTGGGAAGGGTCACCTCACCCTTGCACGTGTGTCCCCCACTTGCACCACCTCCCCAGGTGACACAGGTAACCACCACAGCTTGCTCCTGGTGTCTCTTCCAAGTTCGTTTCTGGACAGCCAAGCAGACGTGTATTTGTATTTCTTACTTTACACAAGAGGTAGTATGCTTTACATACACAATGGTGGGTAAAGCATACTACCTCTTGTGGGCATACTACACAATGCCCACATTGTGTTTTTCTCTTAATAGATCCTAAAAATCTTTCCATAGAAAGCATCTATGCTTTCTCACTTTTTACAGCTGTGTAATATTTCCTTGTGAGGCCATGCCAGCATCTATTTAACCTGGGTGTGCCACCCTGGATCTCAAATGTCTCTTGACAGGGCTCTCTCCCCAACCTGCCTGTGGCTCCTTGTGGGTAAAAACTGCCCCCAGCACAGAGCTGGCTCTAATGAGTGATTATCAGACAGCTCAGCACTCCCAGCCGTACCCACTCCGTCCAGGAGCAAAGCCTCCTCTTGCCCTTGCAGCTAGCTAGGGAGGGCATCTTAAAACAGAAATCAGTTCTCATCACTCCCTGGCTCACAAATCTCCAGCAGCTTTCAATCTCCCTGCACTGCCCCTCTCTGCTGCCCCTCATCCATTCCATCCTCCTCTCTTTGTGTCCCTCACACATTACCAAGCAGGGTCCCACCTCAGGGCCTCACCACCCTGGTCTCAACTCAGAAAACCTCTCTAGAATGAGACCTGCCCTGCCTACCTGATTTGGTTGCCCTTCTGCCTTATAGCTCCTTTACAGCTTCTATACCTCTGGAAAATAAATGGAATTAATTTCTTTGTTGACCAAGTTACCCCACCTTACCTCTCCAATTAGAATATAAACTGCATAAGAGCAAAAATAGTCTCTGCACTGCCCACCATGAGCTCCCTACCCAGACCATTCCTGCCTGGCCGCCCTCAGTACAGGACATTCAGGCTTCAATAGCAGCTCCTGCCTGACAGAATTAGAAGTGATGGCCCTTGGGGAGGCGATAGGCTGGCAGAGCATAGTGCTGGATCCTTTCACAGGCTGGAACAGCATCCTTGGGCAAGGCCTTTGACTCAGGGGTAGGTGGAGTCAAAGAAGAGAGAGAGTTCAGGAAGCCAGAGAGAAGGGTTACGCACAGCTGCCATCTGGACAGCAGACCCCAGGATTCAATGACCATATCCCCACTTCAGGACCATGAGCACTGGAAAACCATTGGGCAGCATCTACTGGGTTGGCCAAAAAGTTCGTTTAGTTTTTTCCATATAATGTTTCTGTTATGGTAGCAGCTGGGAATGAGTGGCCAGAGGGGAAACAAGGCAGGGCCCTCACCATTGCAATCTAACAAAGAACTTAATACAGGAAGCTAAAAGCAAAGGAAGACATGTCTCACCTACTGACCTATAGTCCTGAGCCTGGCTTAATAAGGTTGCCAGACACTCCGAACAACAAGCAAAACTATGATTGAGCAGGAGGGTGGCGGGGAGGGGTGGTGTTTGAAAGTCTGTGTGCATCATCTCCACTCGCTGGGAAAAGGAAACCTTGAGACTGTGTACTCATCCCAAGGCCTAGAAGGGGGAAGGAGATAAGGATCCAAGGTGAAGCCCGTAAGACAACTTCGGGTAACTGCCTGCCTCCCGTCACGTATGTAAAAGAACAAGTAGAACCTGGAGCAAGACAAGGATTCGGGCTAACAGACCCCCACACATGCCTACGTTGGTGCAGTCACATCTCCCCAGCCAAGCTGTCAATCAATATATAACTTCCTCACTTCATCCCATCAACTGTATAAATCCTCAGAACGAAGGACTCAGTGTCTTGGCCTCTTGGCCATCTTGCCACACAGTGGGGGGAGCGGGAGTTGCGTGGCCACCCAGCCCCTGGCCACTCTCTCTGGCCACCTGGCCTCTGGTTGCCCTGCTCTGGCTCCCCTTGCTTTTGCTCCCCCATTAGAACTGAGCACTAACAAACTCTGCCTGCATACCATCAGGCTTGCTGATCTGTAATTCCTTACTGCGTCGGCAAGAAAAACCAGGTTTCTCCCTTTAATAGCTCTAGTAGTGCTTAGCTGTCTTTAATGTCATTCGAAACAATTTTGTTAGATTGTATTGTGACAGCTGTGAAATAAGAATGCATTGTTTAAAAAAACTTTAACAAAATTGGCAAATTTTTGCACAGCCATTTTAACAACTTAAGGACCGCTCTTGAGTTTTCTAGTGTTTCGAGCGCCTCAATCCACAAGCAAAAATGAAGTATAAACAGTTTCTGCTATCAGAAGAGTCTCACAAACAATGGGAAGACAAAGAAAAAATCCCCAAATGAAAGGAAAGGAGGAAGCCTCAGAAAGAATGCTAAATGAAACAGAGGAGACTCAACTATCAGATACTGAGTTCAAAGCAATGATTGTCAGGAAGCTCAATGAGCTCACAATGAGCTACCAGAAACTACAGGGTAGCTACAGTGAGCTCACTGCAAACTATATCAACATGAAAAAGGAAATAGAAACTATCACAAAGGGCAAGAGGAAACAAAGAACACTTTCTGCTATTGGTGGAGAGAGACTGGATAACGGATGACAATAATGATGACAATAATGAAGGCTCTCCGGAGCCAGAGACAAATCTGTCCAGCCCTTACCCTGGGGGTGCAAGGAAAGCACCTCATAAAGATCCACACAAAAAGTTGTCAGGTGATATGAAGCATGAACCTACATGTATTCCCACAAGTGGAAAGAAAAAATTTCGTACGAGAGCCTGCAGAGTTTGTGCCGCCCATGGAAAAAGGAGTGAATCTAGATACTTATGTAAATTTTGTTTGGTCCTTCTTCATAGATGAAAATGTTTTACGCAGTACCATATGTTAAAAAAGTACTAGGAACTTTAATTGCTTAATTAGTTGTTTAATTGTTTTTGTAAATAAAAATGTTATAATTATTGAAAAACAACACCTAAAGTTCATTATGATCTGTATTGTAGTTATGATGATTTAAATAACATGCAGTTTGCCCCAAAACGTGCGGTCCCTGATGTTTGTCTTAGAGATTTCTACGTGGCATGCAATGTGTTAACATTGAAGATAGACAAAAATACACAACATTCTCGGCATATTGTGCTTGATTATTTCAAGAAACATAAAAATGCAACAAAAGATTTGTGCAGCATATGGAGAAGGTGCTGTGACTGATCAAACATGTCAAAAGTGGTTTGTGAAGTTTCTGGGTATTATTGACATTTTGGCCAAATAGTTCTTTGCTGTGGGGCTGTCTTATGCATTGGAAGATGTTTAGCAGCATCCCTGGCCTCCACCCACTAGAAGCCAATAGTGGGAGATAGCTGACATACTCAAAATATTCAAATCAATAAAGTTATTAGTGAAAATGAAAACTGTGTCTTTTATTTTGCGGAAAAAACTAAATAGACTTTTTGGCCAACCCAATACGTTACAGAAGACTGAGGCCCAGAGAAGGGCAGGACAGGCCCCAGCACCACCTTACGCAGCCAGGCCCAGCACCTTCTTCCTCAACAGAAACGAAAACCTCCAGGAGGAAGAGGCCAGGCACTGCCCACCACCATCCCCAAGTCCACGTGCCACTGAGAGAGCTGGTCTTCAGTCAGTCAGTCAACAGTCTTCCAGGAGGCCACATATCATGGGGGCCCTAAGCTTAAGTAAATTCAGCCACCACAGGTGCCAAACAAGAGAGAGCAGAGGGTCACGAGAACTTGGGATTAACTCAGCGGCTGCCCCACCCAATGCCACACATTGGAGCTGAAGCCAGCCTTCCCTCTTTGGACTGAGTCCCTTCTCGTAAGACATCCCATCCACCAAGGCCTAAAAGGAGTTCAAAGGGAATGTGCTCACACCCACAGTCCCCAAATGCAAGGCAAACATCGAATCCGATGTCCAACAGGACACACCACAATGCCCTTGAGGCCACACAGCCTCAAGGGACTTGGAGGTCTTCACCCTGGTGGTCAATGGGATCACGGTGAACATGGACATCAAGAGCAGGAAATTGCACTGGGCTTTCAGGAAAATTCAAAGGAAATTTAATGGTCATTTAGGCCATTGGAGATCTTCATCTTAGGCCCTGAATTTAGTTCCACCTTGGCCTCTGCAGAGAACACAGCTTTACATCCCTCAGTTGTTCCACAAGCTCACTGAGCACCTACTGTATGTCACACATGCACCAGGCTCAGGAAGTCTCCCCAGGGTCAATGAGACCAAGTCCTTCATCTCATGCAAGTATTAAGAAGTGGGTAAAGAGCCTGACTTTAGGGTCAAAAAAAAAAAAAACAACCTGGTTTGAAATCCCAGCTTGACCCTTTGCTTGCTACAAGACCCTTTCTGAGCCTTAGTTCCTCCAGCTGGCACATAAGGGTAAGAATGTGACCTGCAGGGTCGTTGGCAAGATCTGGGAAGAAAACCAACATTATGAGGCCTGGCTCTGAAATAACTGCCTTTCTCTGATGTGGCCTCCAGGCCGCTATTGCCCACAGTCTAGCAGAAGGTGCCTGCCAGCATCACAAGATGCCAGGCCCCTGGCACACCCATCAGTGCTCTGATGAGAAAGGCCTTGAAAGATTGGAGGCTCACTCAAGGATTCCCCAGCCATGAATGAAAGGACTAGCCTACACCCACTTTAGGGTGGGCAATGCAGCAAAAATACCCCATTTATACATCACAGTTAGCCAACATGGAAGCCTAGGCAGGCCAGGCAGGAGCCAAGAATGTGCAAGCAGGCAGGGTGGGGACTGTGGCCAAATGGTGCTCCAGCCCCACCCCCAGGGGCAGCAGACAGGCAGCACCAGCCAACGAACATCATGCAGAGATGTGCACTTTGAGCTGCCAGATCCTGTGATTTTTCAGAAGACAGAAATCCAGACTTTTATATGAAACCTGACAATTTTTAAATGCTGCCAGCTAATTAAATTTTTAAAAATAATAACAACATGGTAAGAGCCAAGCAAAACATGCAGGGACAACCACAACCAGGGCTGGCCAATTTTTATGCCATAGGAATAAGATTCTTTGACTTCATCCATCCCCAACCCAATGCCCCACCCCACAGCTATGAACACAGAAGGGAGGTGGGAAGTTGAAGAAGAACTGAAAGCAACAGCTCTAGGTCCCTTCTTCTTCCTGGTAGGGACCCACACCCCCATCTGCATGTAGGGAAGGTGAGGCCCAGAGCCCCGATCATTTAGCCACAAGTATGTGCCAGTGGCAGGCCCAGACTTCAAGGCTCCCTTACTCCAGGGGCTCAGGACAATGACCAACACCCAAAACCTTTTTTTTCTGGCCTGTCATGTGACACTTCCTGGCCCAGACCAGCTTTGGACCAGTCCAAGTCAGGACAAGAACTTGTGACAGCAAAGAAGGGGGGCACTCCTTCTTGGGAGAGTAGGGAAAGGCAGAGGATGCAGGGGGTGATGAGAAGTGGGAAGGCTGAGAGAGTCAGGGCCACCTGCAGGCAGAGGCCCCTCCCTGTGCTCCCCAAAGCCACCCAGGCTCCACTGTGAGGGAGTGTCAGACAAGAGCCTCCCCCACCCCAACTTCCAACCACTCAGGATAGCCTGAGGACTGTGCGCACGGAGGTATGGCATGGCAGTGCCTAGGCTATGAAGTTGTGGGCATATGTGACTCTGTGTGCAAGATTCACAGTGTGAGTGGAACTGTGACTCCGTGTATGTGAGACACACATGTGATATGATATGTGTGTGATAGTCACATGTGTGGCAGACATAAGTGCATGTTAGAGATACGAACAGGTTTAACAGAAACACAAATGTTCGATACAGAGGCACGTATGTCTGAGAGATGTCAGTGTGCAAGGCACGTACGCACGAACGCATGAAGCATGTGTGCACCAAAGGGCAGAGTGTGCAGGGTAATGTGAGGAGCCCAAACGTGTGAGAGAAATTTGGGGGAGGAGGCTCTGAATATTGGACTAAGAGACCTGAGGAATAGAACGACAGACATGGGGGTGGGTGCACCCACGAACAGTGTGCAAAAACTTTTGCTGGCTACTCCTGTGAGTGCGTGTGTGGCAGTAAGTGTGAATGGGAGAAGGGGGAGGGGTAACTGAGGATGTGTGAAGGAAGCGGTGGTGCTTGACCTAGGGTTCCAGTCTTCCCCTGGCTTGATGGGGATCGGGCCTCTCGACCTGAGAGGCGGTTGGAAAGCAATGGGACAAGGGGAGGGGGGTTGGTGACCAACGGGAACTGGCGCGTGGGGGACCTCCCGCAGAGCCCTAGCCCGCTGTAAGGAGCCAGTTTTCAGTGCCCACATCTATCCAAAGGGCCTGGCGCGCTAAGGGGCAGTCCCTGCGGCTGGGACGTGGACGCAGGGCGTGAGGCCGTGGGGCCGCCGAGCCGTCGGGGCAACGGGGCGCTGAGCGAAAGCTGATGGAACCCCGGAGCAGTGGGGAGAGAGAGGCCCAGGCAGGGGTCAGTGCGCACTCACCGCGGGGAGCTACGCAGGTCCGTTCGTCGGTGCGTCCGTCCGCTGAGCCGTCGGCGCCTCCGGAGCTCGTGCGCCCCGGGTTGTGCGCGGCGTGAGGCGGGGCAGAGGCACAGAGGGGCGGGTCGGAGCCGGCTCTCTGCCCCCTCCTCTGCCTCCGCCTCCGGGGCGGGGTCTCCGCCGGGCGTGGGTAGTGGGTGGGCAACCTGGTGCGGCTCCGTTCCGACAGAGATGTGCAAACTGAGGCCTAACGATGGCTGTGCTGCAGCGCGTTCGCCAAGCACCTCGACCCCGTCCCTGCACCCCCTTCCCCCGCCAAGTCTAAACTCTGGGTTCCAGATCTGGCACTGTTGCCCGGAGCTAGGGAGCTTTGTTCTGGCCACCTCAGCTAGTGTGACCCTCAGTGTCTTCACATGGAAGATGGGCTCAGAAACTCTGGACACGTTGGAAGGGTCTGAGGGGACTGTGTACATCTCTTCAAAGAGGCAGACCAGTGTGAAAGGGTCCATCGTCCACCGCAAGCCCAGCTTGGTCCCAGTCTTCAGATCCCTGGGGGGGGGGGGGGGGGAGTTCCCACACTCCAGGGGGCCTGCTCACACTTGACACACTAATACAGGTCTTTGTGCACATGGTTCCCAGCCCCTAGCTTTGAAACTGTTCAGGTTTGTCATTTTCCCCAGCCCACACAGCTTCTTGTGACCACTGTGTGACCTTGACCTCTCTGAATCCAGCCTCCTCATCTCTTGAAAGGTTAACCCCTGGCTGTTGATGGGGAGACATAGGGAATCCCATGTCATGCCTTTAGCACAGGGCCCATTCAACAGATGGTGAACACCCTGCAAATTGTAAGTTCAAAACGGTAATTACTGTGACTCTGACCCCCACAACCCAGGCAGGGTGGGCATCCCATGGCCTAGTACCCACTCATCCCCTTTGGCAGACTAGGAGCCTATGCCTGGTGAGAGGACCTGTGGGGAGCAGAAAGTTGGCAAGGGACTACCTCCCAGGCCTTTCTCCTGACTAGGGACTCAGAACCCCACCCGCAAACCCACGCAAACAAAATCCAGCGCTGCCAGAACAGGGCAGCTCATTCTGGCTCCACAGCAGCCCAGGTGGAAGGAGGACGGGCCCAAAGCCTCTGGGCCCTGCAGGACTAGACTCAGGTACAGGAACCCCAAGTCCCTCCCCCATCATCAACTTCAGAGTCCAGCCATGTCCAAAGAGAGTGAGGACCCTGGAATTCTGAAGTTCCACCTGTCTGTCTTTCCCCGTTTGCCATTTCCTGTCTTTGTCTCTTCTTACTGTAGTGAAATTCACATGGCATAAAATTCAGCATTTTCGCCATCTTCAAGTATACAATTCAATTCAATGGAACATTCATAATCCTCTCTCTCTCTCTCTCACTGTGTTTCTTACTCTGTCCCCATCCTATCTCTCTCTGTGTCTCTCTTTCCATTCTTATGTTTACCTGTCTCTCCAACTTACTCTGTCCTTGATCTCTGCATCTCCTTCTGACTCTGTCCCTTGGTCTTTCAGTCCTGGGTCCACATTTTCCTAGACCTAAAGCCTAGATTGGGTCCAAGAGCAAGTTAGAACCTCCAGAACCACCTCCAGGACCACCTGCCATGTCTGCAATAAGACATATGGCACAGTGGTTGCCACCTCATATCTGGGCAGCAGCCATGGGTACAGAGTGTACCTCACCCAAGGGGCCTCACTGTTGCCCCAGACATGGGTGAGGCACCCAACAAAAGCAGAGAGAAGGGAAGCCCCTCACCCAGGATCATGCCACTGGGAGGAGGTGAGCCAGCAAATGCTACAGGTCTCAGACAGGGCTGGCCACAGAAGAGCCAGAAGGGAATGAGGAGCCAAAACCTGGACTGGGAACCTGGGTCCAGCCTGCCCTGGCTTTCTGTCTAACCCTGGCCCTTTGCTCTCTGGGCCCTTTTCCCTGCTAGAGCTTGTTTCCCCTCAGAACCCATGTACTTACTGTGCCCTTCTGCCTGAAATGTCCTTCCCCTAGAACCTCATAGATGACTCATCCTTGCATTGACATATGGCTGAAAAGTCACCACCCCAGAGAGCCCTCTCTGAGACCTCAGCAGAGGTAGCAACTACTCTACTCTCTCTACTCTTGAGAGTATTTGTCACTGGCTGACTTGTTTATTCATTCGTAAATGACTATAGGTTAGATAGACTGTGTTAAGAACTCTGCCACACACCAGCTGTGCGACCTTGGGCAAGTTACTTCTGGACCTTGTTTTCTCAGCTGTAAAATGAATAAAATATCAGCAGGGCCTATCTAATGGGCTTATTGGGAAGATTAAATGAATTCAAATGTAAAAATAATTTGAACATGACTTGACCCAAGGGGAGTGCTCAGTAAATATCTGATGAGTGAGTGACAGAATGACTCCTTCCTTCTGTCATCAGGCAGGCAGGCTGGCACAACGGAAGACACCTACCTCACTCATCTGGGCAACTCATTGCCCTTTGATATGGCTCCCTTCCCTGCTGCAGTTTCCTTGAGCCAGGAGAGGCAATAGGTGGAGGAAATTTGGCCTCACCCAACAGCCGTCTGAGTCCAAAGCCAAGCCAGCTTTCCAGGAGATAAAGTGGAGACACTTCGCCAGACTTCTGTTATCTGAGCAGAGATGCAGCCAAGGCAGCCCTGCCAGGGCTGTTATCGCAGACAGAGTGCACATCACCCCCAGGAATTTGAGGCCCAGATCTGGCTGAAACACAGTTGGAGGAAGTTCCAGGCCGATAAGTCTCAGAGTACTCAGAGTGGGCAGCAAAGTTATTCACATCAGTGACAATCTCACCAGCTCCCTAGGCATTGTGGCGCCAGGGCTGGCAAGCATGAGGCTCACCTGCACCACCTGGCAGCCAGCATGGGGAACAGAAATCTCCTTGGGCTTCTTGATTCTGCATCCTCTCTGGATAGCCTTGGGAAGCTCGCTGCCCCACCCCTGGCATCTGAGAAATGACAGTGACAATAATAATAACCCCATACAACAGTAACATGGGGTTTTGAAGCAGGGACTCTGTAAGCAGCTGGCTTTGGTTTAAAGCCACATTCCCCCTGGGTGACAGTCAGCAGGTGGCTTCAGTTCTTTGGCCTCAGTGTCCTCCTCTATAAAATAGTTTCTGCCTCATAGAATTGTTCTAAGATGTTTAGAGCAAAGTATGGCACATGATAAGCCCTTGATTAAATATATGTTATTGTTAACTGCACACAGACTAAACCAAGTTGAACCAGTAAAAGAACTCAAAGTCCCCTGCACTCCTGGGAGCGGATGGCATAGGGGCTGTCTACTCCTGGAATGGTGGTCCCAGACTGGCCCCCAGAACTTCTTCTGCTGCTTCCTCTGAGGGCTGACAGGATATCTTTTCCTTAAAGAGTGGGCTCTACACTGGGTCCTGCTTCCTCATAGCGCTTGCCTCCCATTGAGCATTTGTACTGGCACAATGACTGGGCAGCATGGGGCAACTGTCTGTGGAAACTGGAAAACTGAGTGTCTGGACCCTGCAAGACTCTAGAATATTCCACAACTATGGAAAAGGTATTCCAAGATGATGGACAGTGGTTTTCAGGCACTACCTGCCTAAACATCCTGCTATTCAACAAAAACCCAGGCCCAAGTTTTAGAATGTAGCAGTGCTTTAGAATCATATGGGACTTTCTTTTTTTGAAATACCAGCATCCACACTGTACTTCAAAGCAATTAAAGCTGAGTCTCCAGAGGGTGCAGGGAGGCATTAGTATTTTTTTAAAGTCCCAGTTGACTGCAAGGTGCTGCCAAGTTTCGAAAACACTTCTTCAAGGTGTCCTTCTGTCCTTCCGTCTGTGTCCCTCCCCAAGGAGTGAGGAGTCTGTGACACCAAGGCCATGTGCCCACCTGGAGCTCATGGTACCTCATACCAGTCCCTGGATTCCCTGCTATGGAAGAAAAAAGGGATCTATAATGAATATGGCAAGCTCAGTGCCTGAAAGCAATCTCACAGGGTGATCTCATCATAAATTCCCAGTTGGGCAGGTCACAGTGGGTAGTCACAACCCAGGCACACACCTTCTTTAGTAAAAGGCTTATCTGTGCCTTACACAAGCCTTGTCTATTGTTGCTGTGGGTCTAGGTTAACACACACTTGAAATGCCTCTTTTTCAGATCCCTCACAACCACAACCACCCTCAAAAGAGCACACAGTCTCATTAACTGTCCTGTAATTCAGTCCCCGCCTTGCTTTCTCTTACCTCTATGTAGTCTTAGTTACCTCCTAGATTCCAAATGCATGAAAGAAACTACAAACTGTCATTATGAAAAGTATTTGAGACCTTGTTCTCTGGCACGTGTCTTCTGTTTAGCTCAAATAAACTCCTAAAAATTCTCTACAGGTTTGGATATTTCTTTTTTTCTTTTTTTTATTTTATTGATTATGCTATTACAGTTGTCCCATTTTCCCCCTTCACTCCCCTCCACCCTACCCACCCCCTCCCACCCACATTCCCCCTCTTTAGTTCATGTCCATGTGTCATAAGTTCTTTAGCTTCTACATTTCCCATACTATTCTTGCCCTCCCTCTGTCTATTTTCTACCTATTGTCTATGTTACTTATTCTCTACATCTTTTCCCCCTCTCTCCTCCTCCCACTTCCCTGTTGCTAACCCTCCACGTGATCTCCATTTTTGTGGTTCTGTTCCTGTTCTAGTTGTTTGCTTAGTTTGCTTTTGTTTTAGGTATGTTTGTTACTAACTGTGAGTTTAAAGTCTTTTTTTACTGTTCATATTTTTAATCTTCTTTTTCTTAGGTAAGTCCCTTTAACATTTCATATAATAAGGGCTTGGTGATGATGAACTCCTTTAACTTGGCCTTGTCTGAGAAGCACTTTATCTGCCCTTCCATTCTAAATGAAAGCTTTGCTGGATAGAGCGATCTTGGATGTAGGTCCTTGCCTTTCAGGACTTGGAATACTTCTTTCCAGCCCCTTCTTGACTGCAAGGTCTCTTTCGAGAAATCAGCTGACATTCTGATGAGAACTCCTTTGTAGGTTACTGTCCCCTTATCTCTTGCTGCTTCTAGAATTCTCTCCTTCATTTTTATTTTGGCTAATGTAATTATGATGTGCCTAGGCATGTTCCTCCTTGGGTCCAACCTCTTTGGGACTCTCTGAGCTTCCTGGACTTCCTGGAAGTCTATTTCCCTTGCCAGATTGGGGAAGTTCTCCTTTCTTATTTGTTCAAATAACTTTTCCACTTGTTGTTCTTCCTCTTCCCCTTCTGGTACCCCTATAATTTGGATGTTGGAATGTTTAAAGATGTCCTGGAGGTCCCTAAGCCTCGCCTCATTTTTTTGAATTCTTGATTCTTCATTCTTTTCTGTTTGGTTGTTCCTTTCTTCCTTCTGGTCCACTCCATTGATTTGAGTCCCAGTTTTCTTCCCCTCACTATTGTTTCCCTGTGCGTTTTCCTTCATTTCTCTTATCGTAGCTTGCATTTGTTCATCTAATTTATGACCAAAGTCAACCAATTTTGTAAGCATCCTGATCACCAGTGCTTTGAACTGTGCATCTGATAGGTTGGTTATCTCTTGGTCACTTAAAAAAATAGGCTCTGGAGATTTTAATTCTGTTTGAGCCATCTTTTTTATTTTTTATTTTCCTTTGGTCTGGTTGTGACTGTTACATATGGGCGGCAGAGCCTTAGGTGTTCACCAGGGCGGGGCACCCCAGTTGCTGGGTTGTGACGTTGTATGTGGGGGCGGGGTCTGAGAGGGAACAATGGCGCCTGCTCCGCTCTCTCTAGGACTTCAGACCCCTTTGACGCTTCCCACAAGCAAATTGGGCCCCTCTGGTACTGGCTCCCGGGCGGGTGGGCTTGTGCACTTTCTCGGACTCTGTGGGTTTCCCTGGGGAGCCTCCTGTGAGGCTGAGAGAATCTCCCGGCCTCAACACCCACAGGTGTTTTCAGTCGGTGCTCTTAGGCTTTGTTTCCCGGCACTGGGTCCCTGGGTTTTACAGTCTGTGTCGCTGCCAATTTTCGCTTAGTTTGTCTGCATGCAAATGTATGGTTGTGGATAGCCAGCTGCCTTGTGTGCCTCACTGGGTCTGCTCATTGCCTCTTGCGCCCAGGGTCTGCCATCGGTCCCTCAGCTGCCCCTGTGCTTCTGGGGTCCGCCAACTGCCATCTGCGCCCTGCACACCCACGTCTGCCATCCACCGCTTTTTCCTGCCGGGACCCCTCGACCCCTCTCCTTGGGCCTCCAACTCCGCCCCTCCTCACCGATCTGGATGTACGGTAGTTAGACTTCCGTTCAGTTCATTTCTCTCTGTTCTGGTTGTTTCTTGTTTCTCAATTTTTGTTGTCCTTAGTTTTGGTTGTGCGAGGAAGCACAGTGTGACTGACTACCTATGCCTCCATCTTGGCCAGAAGCTGTTTGGACATTTCTTATGTTCCTTATATTGACACTGCTCAAAACTGCCCTGGGCCCCAGGGTCTACGTGGTTCTCTTTTTTTTTCCTTGTCTTTGCTTTTTTTTTTCTTTTCTTTTTTCCTCCCTCCCTCCCTCCCTCTCTCCCTCCCTTCCTTCTCCTCAGGAGTGGACTGCACCACCAGTGGACAAAACCCAGGCCTGAGGAGTGGCCAAGGAAAACTCCTGGCTAGTGGTGTGAGTGGAGCTCAGACATGTGGGCACACAGTCCTTGGAACCCAGTTCTGGCCCTCTTTGGTCTGAACCCCACCTGCCTCTCCAGCCTCTATATCCACACATACTCCTGTCCTTACCCCCCAGCATCCTACTCTTCAACCCAATGAGAAGCTGATTATATACCAGGAACTTCCCATCTCCCTGCCTTTCCACGCACCCTGAATGCTGTTCTACCTGGGCAGAAACTACTAGTCACCCCCTATCTTTGTGTCAGAACCATAATTAAAGAAACTACACAGACCCATGACTGCCTAGATAGAGACTTCATTCCCAGTCTCCCTGGCAGCCAGGTAGGGCAGCGAAAGTTTAAGGCCATTGAGTGGGAGCAGAAATGATGTATTCTGCCCTTTGCTTTCCCCTTCCCACTGGCTAAAGCAAGGACCTGGTGGTGGACATGTAGCTGGAGTAGCCACCTTGTATACATTGGGTGGGAGGAGTCCCTGATCATCATAGAACTGTCATACTTCAGCTGAACCTGCACGTGAAAAAGAAATAAGCTTTCAAATATGCTAAGTCATCATCTTTTAGGATCCCTTTGTTATAGCAGCTTAAGCTATACCTAACTACTAACTGCTATCCCACTTCAGTAGCTAGCTCAAATGTTCTAAGAAGCCGAAGTACACTGTGTGCACCTCTCTGCACAGGAATTCAGACTTCAGAGCCCTCAAAAAGACTGGTGTACTCTACACCTGTGGCTTCTACCCATCCTTGTCCCCTGCTATAGCCACCAGCCCCTGAGTCGCCTCTGTAGAAGCCTCTTTTCTCCATTCTGGGTCCATGTGGTTCCTTCGATGGAACTTATCCTCTCCTCCTCCTGGGTGGGCACTTGGGTCAGTTGTGGCCTGCTAGAATATTCCATCCAGGGGAGGGCTTCTGACTCAAGGGAGGGGACATCTTTATTTAAGTACCACTCTTCTTACTGTGGATATGAGCTATGACATGTAGGCCACCTCTCATAGAAACATGCTGAGAATAAAGTCAACTCAAAGGAAAGCAAGGCTGAGAGAAAGGGAGGAGGAGAAGAATGAGGAGGAGGAGAAATCAAGAGAGAGCTTTCTGATGACATAACATTTAAGCTCCTGATTATAGCTTGGCTGGAAGCCAACCCACACCTGTATTTTTCAGTTACAAAGGTCAATAAGTTCCCTCTGGGGCTATAGCCAATTTGAGCTGATTTTTTAATTCACACCCAAGAATCTTTGCTAATTTGTTTATTGATGCAACATAACCTACCAAGTCTGGAGCTTGCACTTCCCAGGCCCTCTTTGGACACTGAGGTTAGGTATCAGGGATTAGCATTTCATGATGCCCAGACCCTCCGCAAAAGTGATTTGCCTTAAATAAATGGAACAATGATGGAAATGAAGGATGAACTCTTGTTTGTTAGCCATACACTGTGTGCCAAAGCATTTTAGTAGGCACTCTACATTAATCCATTTAATTCTCAAAATAATCCTAGAAGGTGCTAGATATCATTACCCCATTTTACAGCCAAGGACACTGAGGTTCAGTGACATAGAGAGCTCCAGCCCAGAGCAGTGTGCCTGCAGAGTCTGCACGCTTTTCCCTGCCCTTGCAGCAGAAGGAGTGGAGCACACTGTAGGAGGCAGTGGATTCCCCATCCCCAGGGTTTGTAAACAGGGACTGGGATACCCGTTGGCAGATGGTTGGAGGGGCTGAAGTACATTGAAAGGGGTGTATGGAGAGAGAAGGTAGGAGGAGTTACAATTTTTTTCACACTGGGGCTTCTCTACACTTTCTCAAGCTGTCTGCTTATTCTGGGAGAGCTGCCCAGCCTGATGCCTCCCATCTGGGAATGATTAGCTCCTACCTTCTAAAGCCCAGCACATTTGTGACTCACCCCCAACCCATCCCTTGCCTGGTGTGATGAAATTTCTGGCAGTTCAGAAAAGTTCTGGTCACCCTGGATAAGACTTGGCCCAGCCTTGCTGCTCAGTCCAGCTTTCCTGGAAGCGGGGAAAGCAACAGGGTCAGGGGTGCTGAGCTGAGGGTCTGGAACCTCCCTAGTGGGCTGGAAAATTAGGCTGAAGGGTCTCAGAGCACCTTTCCTACTGAATATCCCAGAGAAGGAAAGGATCTGCTTACAGCCACAGACTGAAGCCCTAAGGAGCTGAGAGGGGCCCCTCAGACAGCAATGGCAGCCCAGAAACAGGAGGCCTCATCCCAGCAAGCCTCTTGCTTACTTTGAGCCTTAGTTTTCCCATCTGTGAAATGGGAGAGGCTATCGCTGATTTTAATAAATAAGTTAGAAAATACAATAATGAAACATTCAACATCAGCAAATCTATATTCACAAGAAAATCTCTTATAACTAACTACTTCTGTCCTATATGCATTTAAGTATGCTCACAATGAAATTCTAATAAAAATTTTTCTGCTACATTTTTATGAGATATATAGGCCATTTTCTACATCAAAACATATACCTACATAGTAACAGTCAATAGCTGTCCAGTCTCTCACTGCCTGCTCTAATAACAGTTTATCTCTCTGACCCTCCATTGATCATTTTCTAATTTCTTTAGTATAAAAAGTGACTTGAAGAATATCTTTGAATCAATATTATTAGGTACCTGTCTACTTTCAAGAAATTACAAGGACAAAGGGCATGCACATTTTTAAATGCTTTTTAGCAAGGCCCCCAGAAAGTTGTACAAATCGCCTCCCATCAGAAATAAGTGAGAGGGCATGTTTCTCCCATAATGACCACACCACCAGGTACCACCAGCCTTCCTAGTTTTAGTTAATTTGTTAGGTGAAGATGGTGTCCATTATTTGAAGTCGATTGTCTTTTTAAGCATGTATGCGTTTCTCCTGAGAACTCAGTGTACATGGTCTTCATTCATTTTTACTATTGAGGTGTTCATCTTCCGTTTAATAATTTTAAGCAGTTCTTTGTATAGTGGACTGTTGGCCTTTTGTCTAAGTACATGCTGCAGATACCTCCATTTTAACTTTGGTTTTAACTTTGGTTAAAACAGAAGTATCTGCTTTATGTATTTTTTAACATAAAACTTACAAACTTTGATGTAGAAAAACTTACCAGTATTTTTCTTTGTACTTAGACTTTCCCCATTCCGAGATAGCCATAGTGAGCTACATATATATTTTCTTTAAGCTATTTTTTCATTTATTTTTCTTTCATTCATTCATCCATCCTTCATTTGTTGTTGCCCTTGAATTCAACCCCAAGCCTTCTGGCTACCCCATCACACACAGTTGGTGGCTGGGTCTTTACACATTGCCTTGTTGTGGGGAAAGAATTTACAGTAATTTCTGAAAGCTTCCCCTTCTAGGAATGTGGGAAGGGAAAACATATTCCTGTTTGAAAAACAAACTTTGGCCTCTGAGGCTCAAAATAACCTCTGGTGACCTGGCGAGGCTACACCCAACCAGTCCTTGAGTATTGAGGGTTTTAGGATAATGATGATTATGGCAGCATGAGAATAATGCACCACTCAGATCTGCTCCAGGCAGCATGCGTGAGTGGCTGTCCCCCCCACTTTGGACCTGCCACCTTAAGCTCAGTCTCTTCTCCTCCACTCCCCACTCACCAAGAACAGAGCACAATGGCTGCTGTCGCCCTAAGAAACATCCAAACTTGCAGAAAATTTTTGTGAGTTTATTTGAGCCAAACTAATGATATATGCTGAGGAGTAAGATCTCAAACACTCTGGAGAATAACAGTTTTGCAGCTTATTTTATGCATTTGGAAATAAGGAGGGACTGTAAGGAAGACAGCACGAGGGTGGGAGAAAGTAAGATCGGATTATATGCTAGTTACGATTGTGTATTAAATACTTGTCTTACACACTTCAAAGGGTATTATTAAAAGGAGGGGTCTGAAAGGGAGCATTTCAAAGGGAGCGTGTTCACCTAGATGCACAGAAACAACGGGCAAGGTTTAGCTTAAGGCAAAGATAAGATTTTTAGTAAAGAAGTTCTATGCCTAGGGTGTGACTCCCCACCATGAGCTACCCAGTTAGGAATTTATGATCAGATCACGCTGTGAGGTTACTTTCCACAGGGCCTCCTTTCTGCCCCCACCCCCATCCACAATGCTAAGGCCGTTACAGACAGCCTCAGGACTCCTCAGCGGAAATGTGGCTGAGGGCCCCCTGTAGTCCTGGCTGAAGGTTTTTGGAATTGTGCCACGTTCTAAGACTCTTCCTCCCCAGTCCTCCTTCCTTCACCTTCTCCTGTCACAATTGTGTGTCTGAGCTGCACTGGTCTGAGTTTCTCCCTGCCTTCTCCTGTCCCCTCCCTCAAGGATTTCCTTGCATACCTATTCCCATCTTGGCAAAACTAGTTTGGGCTTCTTGACAGACCCAAACTACTGCAATGATAAAGATATTAACTGAAGCCCTGCAGGGTAGCTCAATTGATTAGAGTCATTCTGATATGCCAAGTTTGTAAATTCGATCCCTGGTCAGGGCACATACAAGAACCAAGCAATGAATGCATAAATAAGTGGAACAACAAACTGAATCTCTTGCTCTCCCCTCTCTTTCTCTAAAACATCAATATAAGACAATGTAAAAAGATAGTAACTAAAATAGTCACTAAGCTCTACAGTTTATAAAGCTATGGTGCAACCATCTCTCTTGCATCCCTTTCTACCATAATGGAGGGTAAATCCTATGTGTCCCACTTTACAGTTGAGAAAACTGAGCTTAGCTTGGGGCCAAACCCAGGCTCTCTCTGCTTCTCTAGGAGCTTGTGTGAGTTCTGTGCCCCCTACCCTGCCCCACCCCAAACTCTTCAGCACAGGCCTCTCAGTCCAAAGCATTTGCTCCTGGGCCACACAGCTCAGTAGGCTGTATTTTCTCATCAAACTCTGAGACCCTTGGTCTCCACTGGGCTATAGCAATACCAGGGGATGGAGCCCAGAACTCCTTGCCCTGCATGGAACGAGCCCAGGTCCCTCTGCCTGAACTGAACCCAGAGGAAGGAACCAGGAACTCAGCTTTGGGGTTGCGGCAGCACCTTCCATTCCTGGGCCACTCTATGTGCTGAGAGAAAAGTCTTCTTCACACAGAGAGGTGACTCTCTTCTTGGGTTCTGGCCCTGCCCTTTGGCCCTTCAGACCATCCTGCTCTCCTCAATCAGGAGCCCCAAGGTTGCTCTTTTCCAGGCTCGCCCTCCCCAGCTCCTCCAGTGCCCTGTAGCCAATTCAACCTGTCACTGTCCCAGGGCTGGTCCAGGACTAAGCACATGACCCTGGGGTAGTATGCACAGTCCAGAGAGAAGTTTCACCTTCTGTGTTCCAACCTTAACTTCAGGTAATGTGACCCAAGCTAGAGTTAGTTCTTTGGGGTGACTGTATTCAAGTGCCAACATACACTGGTTCTAGGACCCCTCAGTTGCCCAATGAACATGCAGAGCTACTACTCTTTGCTAACCCACCCAGGTTTGGGAGCCCATGGGTAGGCTGGCCCATCTGTCTGGGCATCTGCACTGAGTTGCCCTCTGGTCTCTATCCAGCCCATCCAGCTCTCCCTGGAGCCCACCTCAGCCTCTTCTTCCTTCTAGCCTCTTCACCAAAGCCCTGCTAAGGGCAGCTTATGGGAAACCCACAACCTGTGCAGCACACCAACAAGCTGGCTGCAGCCCCAGAAAGCAGAGATGTTCCCCAGTGAGGTATGTCCTTATCCTATATCACCATCTGTTCAGCCCCAGTCTCCTGACATGCTCAGAATATGGGTTCAGGCTGGGCTCCACACCCCTGATCTCCCCTCACCCTGACCCTCGTTGGAACATGAAGTCTGTGCCCATCCATGATCCACTCACCCATGCAGGGATGATATGGTGACAAGCACAGACTCCGGATCCAAACTGTCTGGGTTTGCATGTTAGCTTTGCCACTTACTAGCCATGTGACCTGAGGGAAGTCCCCTCTCTGTGTCTCAGTGTTCCCAGCTATAAAATAACAGTTAACCACAACATGCAATTGTGAGGGCTTAGTGAGCTAATATATGGAAAGTGCTTGGGAAGCTGCTTGTACATGCCAAGTTCTCAATGAATTTTAGCTAATATTACTCACTCAATAAATATTTTCTGTACACCCAAGCTGAGCCAGGCACTGTGCAGCCCACTGGGGGGCCAGCAGGAGGGCAGAGTCAAGGGCATGGTCACCCCCCACAGGGAGCCCACAGTTTAACAGGAGACAGATATAAATTGAAAGCAAGCAGTAAGAACTGCCATAAAGAGAAGGTGCAGGAATGCAATGTAGTGTAGTGGTTAGCCTATGAAGGCTAGAGCCAGAATGCCTGAGTTCTAGCTGCATGATGGCTCCTAACTTCCCTGGGCCTCATTTCCTCCTCTATAAATAGGGATGATAGTGCTTATCTCATTGGGTTTCATGAGGGATAAATGAGTAACAGATGGGAAGGAATTTTGTAGGGCCTGACGCACTGTAAGATCTCAAGGAAAGTTAAGTTAGAGATATGGAAGCTAAGGAATCCTCTGAAGGAAAATTTAAGTGAAGAGAGGACTTGGGAGACCCAGTGGGCTGCAGGAAAAATTTGGTGTTTATTCTGAGAGCAATTGTAGGATTTTTAACAGAGGAGGCCAGTACTAGAGTACAGGTGGAGTTAATGGAGTTCCGACAAGTGTGGCTGCATGGGGAAGTGATAGAATTGGAGAGATACTAAGTAGAGAGACTATGCAGACTGGGATGATGTGGGGAGCCAGGGAGAAGGAGGGGTAAGGATGACTCTCTGGTTTCTGGCTCAGAAGGCATTACTGATGAGTTGGGAAGGAGAGCTGGTCTAGGCTTTCTGCAGCAAGTCACGGTAAACTTGACTCGAAGAGTCTTAAGTCAAAAAATGGAAATATTGAATGCCATAATGAGAGAGTAGGGAAGAGATGTTGACTACAGACATAGCTGGATGTAGCTGTTCAAATGTTTCCAGGAACAAGTTTCTCCTCTCTTGTTCCTCAGCTCTCTTCCCCTCTTCTCCATTTTCCATCAAAAGCACCTCTTCTGTGACCAAAATTCTCAGCAGCTCCAGCCCACAAACCCTTCAAGTCCAGACAAAATGAAACACTAGCCCACTAATCTTAAGGTTCTCTCCCACTGGGTGGGCATAAGTCACTGCAGCTAGGCGAATGGGCTGGCTGATTGGCTTAGCCCAGGTCATTGCTATTCTGAAAGCCCAAGGGGGTGGGGTGAACCTCTAAATGGAAACTGGGGCTGTCGACAGATGCTGCAGAGAAATCTGGGGATGTTCCTAAAGGAGTGAGTTAGTAGCCCTGCATTTGAAGTAAATTTCTTCTATACTAGATTCACATATTGCCAGATAATAGCGCACATTTTAAAAACATGTTCTCTGTGAAATTCCCAACAGGCACAAGGTGACTTCATTAACTTTGTCAGTGACTGGCCCTCAGCTGAAGAAGTTCCAGCCAGTCCAGCCAATAAGAACCCAAAGATTCCCAAATCTCACAATATCATTGACTCACAGAGGCCAGGCAAACAAAAGTGGGTCTGATGGGAAAGTTGTTGCCTGGGGTTGGTGACTAATAAAAGAAGTAGGTTACACCCATTGCAAAAATGTTAAGCCAGAGAGAATGTGACAGGAGCCTAGTGCTTGATTCCAGTTCTGTGAAGCTAACAGAAAGTGAGTGTGTGAAAGACAGAGCCTGCGAGATCTAGAAATCTGCAGTTTCCTTAAAAACACAGCCACCTCTGTATGCATCCCCAAACTGTTATTTAATGTGTGCTGTTTTTGAACTCGGTATAAACAGACATCCTCTAAACATTGCTATTGCATTGATGAGGAGCATATATGTCAGTGCCTGTAGCTGCTCTCATCTGTCTAGCACTGACTGACTCAACACACTGATCCATTCTCTTGTCTATGGATACTTAAGGTTTCTTCTGTTTTGTTTTGTTTTTCCTATTACAAATAATGCTGCTGTAACTATCCTCATGCCAGTCTTCCAGTGACATTTGTACTATCCCTCTAGGATGAACATCTAGGAGTGGGAGTGCTGAGTCATGGGGTATGCACACATTCAAGCTGACCAACTCACGCCAAATTGTTATTTCAGAGTGTTCCCATTGATGTGCATTCCCCTCCAGCTGCTGATGAAGACTGTACCTCCTCGCTAACCCTTGTTGCGGCACACAACAGACAGATGGACAGGGGCCAGGTAGGGCTATTAGAGCACATAAATGTGTTTGTGTGGTTTCAATTTAATGTTCCTTGTCACTGATGAGGATAAGCTGGACATATGTTTATCAGCTATCTACATTTCCTCTTTTGTGAAATTTCTGCTCATGTTCTTTTGCCACATGGTTTTTTAATTTGCAATCACCGATTTCTTTTTCTTAAAAGATTTTATTTATTTATTTATTTTTAGAGAGGGGGAAGGGAGGGACAAACAGAGGGAGAGAAACATTAATAATGTGTGAGCAAACACCAATCAGATATAACCGGCGACCTTCGGTTTACAAAATGACGCCCAACCCACAGAGCCACACCAGCCAGGGCCCAATCACTGATTTCTAAAGCACAGTCTGGCCCTGCGACTCTCTGCCTTTAAGCCCTTTCATGACTCCATGGGGGCCTCAGAGAAAAACCCACACCTGTTGTCCTGGCCAGCAAGGTCCTGCAGTGGTTTGGCTCTAGTCTATATCTCTGTTCTCAATAGAAGCATTTCCTGACTCTTCCCACATTCTCCCCTCCCCTCAGCTCCTATAGGGCTTCCTCCATTTGCTTGCTTGTATCTGCTCTGTGCAACCTTCAGCTCCTGCTTGTGCTGTGGCACTTACCGGCAAAACCCTCCTTCTCCCCACTGACCCTATATCCTCGTCTGGCTGCTCTCTTCTTTCTTTTCTTTTCTTTTCCTCCCTCCCTCCTTTCTTCCCTTCCTTCCTTCCATGAATTTTATTTCATTGAATTTATTGGAGTGACACTGGTTAATAAAATTATATTAAGTTTCAGGGGTACAATTCTATAATCCATCATCTGTGTATTATGGCTGCTTCTTCTCAGCCTTCAGATCTCAGCTAAAATGTCACTTCCCCCAGGGAGAACTCCTGGCTTCTTCCCACCCAGACTGCAGGACTAGAGTGCCTAGGTACTCTGCCTCAGGGCATTGCTCTTGTACCATAATTGTCTGCAGGCTCATCAAGACTTTGCCACTGGACAAAGTCCATAAGGGACAATACCATGAGTGTTTTGCTCACACTTATTGTATATTCCTTGTAGTTGGGAATGTGGCTGCACAGTCACCTCTCCAAAACTCTCTATGGAAGGGTGGGAAGGACAGACAGATGGACAGGGGCTAGTTAGGGCTGTTAGAGCACATAATAAGATTTCTGAGATCACCTCCCAAATAAACTCTTTGACTAACACAGACCCCGGGAGCACTAGGAACTGACATCAGGGTGGAGGAGGAGGGAGCACTGCACTGGGAGTCAGGGAGCTAGGTTCTAGTCCTGCCTCCACTGCAGACTTACCAAGATCTCTGGATATGTCTCCTGTCTTCTCTGTTTTCCCCATCTAACAGAGGAGAGCCTTGGTCTTCTTCCCATTGCAGATAGTGCCCATTACCACCCTGTAAGGCCAGCCTGAGGTCTGACCACAATTTAGGCCCAGGGAGCAGGCAGACCCCTAATCAAACAAAGGGGCCTTGTTCCCCAAGGCTCTTTCATGGAAACTTCTCCTGCAATAGCTTAGCTCCAGCTGAACAAAACAATATGCCAACACATAGGAGGAAGTGGGGTGGGAGGATTGGGTAGACAGCATCCCAGTACTCCTTTCAGTGTCCAGGCTGAACCCAAATGCCAGATGCCAGGGATTCACTCTGAAGAATGTTCTCCTACTGCCCCTGACCCCCGCCCCCAGCTGCACCAGGCCTTCATCTGAGTTTCTCACAGAGATCAGGGAGCCAGCTGAAGCATGTTCCCTTCTTGCCTCATGCAAGGCTCATGTCACCCTCCAGACAAGCATTGTCATCAGGTCCATGTAACAGGTGAGAAACTTGAGAGGCTTGGAGGTTATGGTCATGAGCCCTCAGACTCCGCCAGGAGAGTCAGAGGCTGGACCACACACAGGCAGCCTGACTCCATTACTGCACTGGTCTGAACCTCCCCACCTGGGACCATACCACAATGCCTCCAGAGTTCTCAAGTGTTGGAGGTGGGAGTTCTTTTTTCACCAAACCCCACCCTGGCTTTTCCATGAAAAGACAGGTTTCAGTGCAGCCTTTCCTCAGAAAATCTGAAATTGGACGGGGACAGATGTCATCACCTGGCCTGGAGAGCTTCAAGGGAAGGAGCAGGCTTCTGTACTTGGCATCTGGAAATCTGCTGAGCACGTAACCATGGCTGTCCATCCACATGTGCCGGCAGCAGATGTTCTGTTGAGAATCTGGCTTCAGTCCCCACCCTGCCACCTGCAAGCTGTGTGCCATAGGTCAATCAGCTCACCTTTTGAAACTGTCTGTGAACTGTGCATGAGGCCTATGGGTAGGCCGGAAGAACACAATGCATGTGAACAACCTACAAGTCCCCACTGGTGACTCAGTGAACACACACTTCCCCTGCCTCACTCACTCTGTGCTTTCTTCCATTACCTCGCAAATAAACCCTTGGCGCCCAAATCCTTGCCCTATGTTGACTTTTGTGTCCCTAAATGTCTAAACATAAGAAATGATAGGGGGGTTGGGATTTTCCTTATCTGGGAGTTAAGAGGCCAGGAAACCAATTCCTGATTAATCAGGACACTTCTTGCCCAAGACCACAGCAGCAGGGAATCTGGCTGGGGGCAGGAACTGAGCAGATGGGAAGGGGTCCAGGTGGGGCCAGGTGTCCCAGGTCATGGCCCTGTGCACAGGGGCCTCTCCCTAGCAGCATTTCCTGAAGAATCACACCTGCCTAAAAATGAGCTGCTGGGGATGGAAGTCACACCAAGGACACTGCTGATATCATGACACGTCAGTGCAGCTCCGGAGGCTATAGAGACTGATGCTAACCTCTTCCCTGAAACCTCCTGCCTCCCCATGCTGGATGCAAAAGAGGCACAGAGAGCAAGGTAAGACTAGCTACACCCTTTCCACCCGTCCCTGGGCTGTGAACCACTTCCAACACCGGGAGCGAAGGGGAGAGAATTCACTGTCCACAGTGGCCCCAATACTTGGGGATTTGCCAGAGATGGCTATAAGAGAATAGTGGGGTCCACAGAGCTTGAGGGATAGCACCCATAGAAGGAGAAGAAAACTGCTTACCCTCTGTCCTCCCAGCAAGCCCAGGCTACTCAGGTGGCACTTGAATTGGGAAGTTGTGCTGCATAAAGTAAGAATGCAGGTTTATGGGGTAGGTCTCCCAACCCCATCCAGCATACCAAGGCCCCACCCACTATGTACACTGAGGGGTCTCCACCTATTCCATGACTTTGCCAGCAGACATCAATCTTCAGGTCACCCCAGGCTGCACAGGTGGACTAATGCCCAGTCAGGGCCCAAGAAGCTCTTCCCTCAGCCCTGGCCAGCTTGGATGGCTGAGCTGGTGAGCAGAGGCAGGGTGCTGGGTGGGGGTGGGGTGGAGGTGAGGCTGAGAATAGAACATTTCTCCCAATGTTTTCCCTATGAGAAAGGAAAAGCACAGACTAATCTCACCCAGGGACACAGATCAAACATCCTAAACAAATATGAACAAACCAAACTCAGCCATCTCTAAAAGATAATGCATCACGTGTAAATACGATTTATCCAGAAATGTACCTTTGGCTTAGCCCTGGAAGAGCAAGTCATTTGGCTCACCACATTAGCAAACGAAGAAAGAAAAACCATTCAATCATCTGAATAGGTATCAAAAAAAATGTTTGATAAAGCCAACCTGTTATTTAAATACCAATTCCCTCTTGCAGACAAGTGTTCCTCAGAGCCTCCTGTGCTGGACCCACTGCACACTGAGCTCACAGAGTAGCACAGGGTCCTTGACCTCATGGAACTGAATGTGCCAAACCATCATCTTTTTGCAGAGGTAGCTTTCCCAGAGGTTGGAGGACAGGCAGGATCAGCCCTGGTGCCACCACACCAACTTCTATAGCCTGCCTTGCCCCTTCCCCTGTGAACAGCTTTGCAATTAAAAAGGTTTTTTTCAATTATAGTTGATATTCAATATTATTTTATAATAATTTCAGGTGTATAGCATAGTGGTTAGACTTTTATATAATTTACAAAGTGACCCCCCCTGGTGAGTCTAGTACCCACCTGGCACCACACAGAGTTATTACAGTATTACTGACTATATTCCCTATGCTGAACTTGACATTCCCGTGACTATTCTGTGACTGCCAAGTCGTGCTTTTGCACCCAGCTCCCCAAAACCCTCTCCCATCTGGCAATCATCACTTTTTTCTTTGTATCTACAAATCTGTTTCTTTCTTGTTTGTTGGTTTTTGTTCTTTAGATTCCACATATAAGTGAAATGATACAACATGATATTTATTGTTCTCTGTATGACATTTCACTTAAAAAAATGCCTTCTAGGTCCATCCACGTTGTGTAAATAGTAAGATTTTTTTCTTTTTTTATGGCTGAGAAATATTTTATTGTACACATGTACCACCTCTACTCTACCCACTCATCTGTCAATGCGTACATTGCTTTTATAGCTTGGCTATTGTAAATGTTGCAGTGAGCATAAGGATGGATATATCTTTTTGAATTAATGGTTTGGATTTCTTCAGGTAAATACCCAGAAGTGGAATTGCTGGGATGTATGATAGCTATATTTTTAATTTTTTGAAGAAATTTCATACTGTTTTGCATAATGGCTACAACAATTTCCATTCCTACTAACAATGAACAAACACTCTCTTTTCTCCACATCCAGGCCAGCACTTGTGTGAGGTGGTATGTCATGGTGGTTTTAATCTGCATTTCTCTGGTGACTAGTGATGCTGAGCATCTTGTCATGTGTCTATTGGTCATCTGTATATCTTCTTTGAAGAAATGTCTGTTCAGGTCCTCTACTGATTTTTTAATCAGATTGTTTGTTTTTATGGTATTCAGCTATTTAGTGTTCAGATATGAGGTTTTTAAAAAGCTTTTATTTATTCATTTTTAGAGAGAAGGAATGAGGGAGTGAAAAAGAGGGAGAGAAACATCAAGGTTGCCTCTCACACACCCCTAAAAGGGGACCTGGCCCCCAACCCAGGCATGTGCCCTGACTGAAAATCAATCTGGTGACCTTTCAGTTTGCAGGCCGGTACACACTGAGCCACACTAACCAGGACCAAGATATGAGTTCTTTATAAATTTTGGATATTAACCCCTTATGGGATATATCATTGGTGAATATATTCTTCCAATCAGTAGGTTGTCTTCTGGTGTTGTTGATGGTTTCTTTTGCATGAAAAAAATAAGTTTAGTTTGATGTAATTCCATTTATTTATTTTTTCTTTTCTTTCCTTTGCCTGAGGAGATATATCAGGAAAAATGTTACTGACAGCAATAGTCAGGGAGTTGATTGCCTATGTTTCAGGTCTTAAATTTAAGTCTTGAATCCATTTGACTTTATTCTTGCATATGGTGTAAAAAGGTGCTCTAATTTCTCTCCCTCTCTCTCTCTCTCTCTCTCTCTCTCTCTCTCTCTCTCTCTCTCCTTGTATCTATCTGGTTTTCCCAACACCATTTATATAATAGACTGTCTTTACCCCACTGTGCATTCTTCCCTCCTTTGTCATAGATTAATTGACCATATAGGCCTGAATTTATTTCTGAGCTCTCTATTCTATTCCATTGATCTAAGTGTCTGTTTTTACACCAGTACCATGCTGATTGGATTTCTATAGCCTGTAGTATATTTTGATATCAGGTGCCATGATATATCCAAGTTTGTTCTGTCTCCAGACAACAGTAGCTATTTGGGTCTTTTGTAGTTCCATATAAATTTTAGAATTATTTGATGTAGTTCTGTGAAAAATGTCTTTGGTATTCTGATAAAGATTGCCTTAAATTTATAGATTGCTTTGGGTAGTATGGACATTTTTACAATGTCAATTCCTCCTATTCACGAGCACAGTATATGCTTCTGTTAATTTGCATCTATTTCAATTCCTTTCTTCAATGTCTTATAATTTTCCAAGTACAAATCTTTTCCCTCCTTGGTTAAATTTATTTTAGGTATTTCATTTTTTGATGCAATTGTAAATGGAATTGTTTTCTTAATTTCTCTCTGTGATAGTTCATTAGGTGTGAAAAATGCAATTGATTTCTGTTAGTTTTGTATCCTGCTACTTAACTAAATTAATTTACCAGTTCTAATATTTTTTGGTGGATCTTTAGGGTTCTCTTTGTATAGTATCATGTCATCTGCAAATAATGACAGTTTTACTTCTTCCTTTCTATTTTGGATGCCTTTTATTTCTTCATCTTTTATGCTTGCTGTAACTACACTTTCAGTACTATGTTGAATAAGAGTAATAAAAGTGGACATCCTGGTCTTGTTCCTGATCGTGGGAAAGACATTTGATGTTTTCACTGATAATACCATATTTTTCAGACTATAAGATGCACTTTCCGTCCCCCTCTACCCTACCCCCCAAATTTGGGAGGAATAATGGTTGTTAATGCTGCTGTTGAGTTCTGTTTACATTTCCATTGGTGAAATATTATGTTACTTATGTTATTAAATATTTTACCACATTTTTAGTTTTTTGAGGAAATTATATAGTGTTTTCCACAGTGGCTGCATCAGTCTGCGTTTCCACCAACAGGGCACTAAGGTTCCCTTTTCTCCATAACAGCACTTATTTGTTGATTTGTTAATGATGGCCATTTGGACCAGTGTGAAGTTATATCTCATTGTGGTTTTAATTTGCATCTCTCTGATGGCTAGTGATGCTGAGCACACTTTCATATGTCTATGGGCCCTCTGTATGTCCTCCTTGGAGAAGTGTCTGTTCAGGCCCTTTGCCCATATTTCAATTGGATTTGTCTTCCAGGTGTGGAGTTGTGTGAGTTCTTTATGTATTTTGGAGATCAAACCCTTGTCTGAGGTATCACTGGAAAATATATTTTCTCATACAGTTGGTTCCCTTTTCATTTTTCTAATGTTTTCTTTAGCTATGCAGAAGCTTTTTATTTTGATGAAGTTGCATTTGTTTATTCTTTCCTTTATGTCCTTACTCTAGGGGACATATTGGTGAAATTATTGTTGCATGGAACATCCAAGATTTCCCTGCCTATGTTCTCCTCTAGGACTTTTATGGTGTCGCGACTTATATTTAAGTCTTTTATCCATCTTCAGTTTATTTTTGTGTATGGTGTAAGTTGGTGGTTGAGTTTTATTTTTTTGCATGTAGCTGTCAGGATTTCCGAAAACCATGTTGAAGAGGCTATTTTTACTCTATTTTATGCTTCTTCCTCTTTGTCAAATATTAAATGACCATAGAGACATGGGTTTATTTCTGGGCTTTCTATTCTGTTCCATTGATCTATGTGACTGTTATTATGCCAGTTCCAGACTGTTTTGATTACAGTGGGTTTGTAATACAGTTTGATATCAGGTATTGTGATTCCTCCTACTTTGTTCTTTCTCAAAGTTGCTGCAGCTAGTCGGGGTTGTTTATGGCTCCGTATAAATTTTTGAAATGTCTGTTCTATATCTGTGAAATATGCAATTGGTATTTTAACAGGGATTGCTTTGAATCTATAAATCGCTTTAGGTAGCATAGAAATTTTGATGATGTTAATTATTCTGATCCATGAACATGGTACATGCTTCCATTGTTTGTGTCTTCCTTAATTTCTTGCTTCAGTGTTCTGAGTACAGGTCTTTTACATGTTTGGTAAGGTTTATTCCTAGGTACTTTATTTTTCTTGTTGCTATAGCAAATGGGATTGTTTTTCCTCATTTCTGTTTCTGATATTTCATCATTGGTGTGCAAAAGTATGTTCCATTTCTGAATATTGACTTTGTATCCTGCTCTTTTGCCAAATTCACTTATTAGGTCAAATAGTTTTTTGATGGAGTCTATAGGATTTTCTATGAGTGTCTAGGTATCTTTTGATTTTCTCCTTGATCTCATTGTTAATCCATTCACTGTTTAGTAGCATGTTTTTTAGCCTCCATGTGTTTGTGTGTTTTCTGTTTTTTTCTTGTAATTAATTTTTAGCTTCATACCATTTTGGTTGGAGAAGATGCTTGACATGATTTTGATCTTCCTAAATTTGTTTTTTTTTTAAATTTTTTAAAGAGTTTTATTTATTTATTTTTAGAGAGGGAAGGGAGAGAGAAAGAGAGAGAGAGAGAGAGAAACATCAATGTGTGGTTGCTGGGGGTGGTGGCCTGCAACCCAGACATGTGCCCTGACTTGATCTTCCTAAATTTGTTAAGATTTGTTTTATGGCCTGTCTTGAAAAATGTTTCATGTATGCTTGAAAAGAATGTATATTTTCATGCTTTGGGATGAAATGCTCTAAAATTAATTCAGTCATTTGGTCTAATGTGTCCCTTAAGTCTACTGTTTCCTTATTGATTTTCTGTCTGGATAACCTATCCATTGATGTAGGTTGGGGTGTTAAAGTCCTCTACTATAACTGTATTACTGTTATTCTCCATCTTTATGTTCATCAATATTTGCTGTATATATTTAGGTGCATAAATGTTTATGTGGGTTATATCCTCTTGCTGCATTGATCCCTTTATTGTTATGAAATGTCCCTTTTTGTCTCTTATTATAACCTTTGTTTTGAAGTATATTTTGGCTGATATAAATATTGTTACACCAACTTTTTTTGTTTCCATTTGCATAAACTATTATTTTTTTCTTTTACTTTCAGTCTGTGTGTGTCTTTTGATCTAAAGTCAATGTATGGGTCTTGTTTCTTGTCCATTCAGCTACCCTATGTCTTTTGCTTGGAGTATTTAATCCATTTACATTTAAAGTAATTCTCAATAGACACATAGTTATTGCCATTTTATTATTTACATTTATGTTCTTTTTTTTCTCTTCTTCTTAAAGTAGTCCCTGAACATTGTTTGACATACTGATTTGCTGGTCATGAACTCTTTTAGCTTCTTCTTGTCTGGGAAGCTATCTGTCCTTTGATCATAAATGATGACCTGCTGAGTAGAGTAGTCTTGGTTGTTGCTCCTTGTTTTTCATCACTTTGAATATTTAGTGCCAATCACTTTTGTTCTGAAAAGTTTCTGTTGAGAACCAATTGAAAGTCTTGTGGAAGATCACTTTTACATAGCTAACTGTTTTTCTCTTGCTGCTTTTAAGATTTTCTCCTGTCTTTAACCTTTGGCATTTTGATTATGATGTGTCTTGTTGTAAACCTCTTTAGGTTTATATTGTTTGGGACTCTCTGAGCTCCCTGGACTTGTACATCTGTTTTCTTTGCCAGTTTAGAGAAGTTTTCAATCATTATGTCTTCAATAGGTCTTCAGTCCCTTGCACTCTCTCTTTTCCTTCTGCTACCTCTATAATGTGAATGTTGTTATGCTTGATATTGTTTCAGAAGTCCCTTAAACTATCCTCATTTTTAAAATTCTTTGCTCTTTTTGCTGCTCCAAATGAGTGTTTTTTTACTGCCTTGTCTTCCAAATCAGTGATTTGATCCTCTGCTTCACCTAATCTGCTGTCGATTCCATCTACTGCAGTCTTCATTTAAGTTATTGTGTTCTTCATTTCTGACCAGTTTTTTTATGATTTCTATGTCCTTTTTTAATGCATAATATCTTTTTGTTGAAGTTCTCACTAAGTTCCTTGAGCATCCTTAAAAGCAGTGTTTAGAACTTGGTATCTGAGAGATTGTTTGCCTCCATTTCATTTAGTTCCTTTTCTAGAGTTTCATTCTGTTCTTTCATTTGGACCATGTTTCTTTGTCTCCTCATGTTGGCAGCCTCCCTGTGTTTGTTTCTATGTACTAAGTAGATCTGCTTTGTCTCCCATTCTTGGTAGAGTGGCCTTATGTAGTAGGTGACTTGTGGGGTCTTGTGCTACAGCCTCCCTTGTCACCTGAGCCAAGCACTCCAGGAGATTTCTTGGATGGGTTTTAAGTGTCTTCCTCATGTAGTTGAGCCTTGATTGCTGCTGACATTTTACTGGGCGGGGTTGACCCTCAGGCTGACTGTGAGAGTTGGCCAGGACCACAGCATACAAGCTACTCTGCGGAGGCTGACCCCATGGAGCAGGATTCACCCCAGTGGGCTCTGTACCTGCTGAGATCTCCCTTTAGATGTACCACTTGTGGAGTTCATTGGATGGTGCTCTGTTGTTGTGCAAAGCTGGCCAGAAGATGTGTTGGTTCCAGGGTCTCTTGGATGGCGGGGGGCTTCTGTGCAGGCCAAGGTCAGCTGCTGCCCAGACTGGCCTGGAGCTAACTGGTAAGAGCTATAAAGTGAGCTGTGGGTGTTAGCTGCTTGCTTTGGGCCTGGAAGGATGTGGAAGAGGCCATGCTGCATGTTGAAGCTGAGTGTCATGAGTAATGGGCTTAGGGTTGCTCAGTAGAAGGTATAGGGCCCCCCAAAGCCTGCCACTGCCTGAGAGCTGCCTATAAGGCTCAGTCACTGAAAGAGCCTCCTTGCTATGTGAGTTGGTTTGGGTGGGGTCTCAGAGACGAGCCAAGGTGGAACAAATGGTGTTCACCAGGTTATTGCAGGTGCAGATTTGTTGCCAGTTCCAAGCCTAGGGTGACTCAGCAAAAGGCATGGACACACTGAGTCCAGCAGCCCATCTTTCTGAAGCCTTCAGACCTTTGAGACTTTTTAAGAAAAACTGCATTGTGGGCCATGGCTGGCTGCCTGCCTGAAAGAACCTCTGGTGGTGCTCAAATCAGGTGGGGCAGGGCCTTAGGCAATCGTCACGGTGGGATAAATGGTGTTCACCAGGCTAATGCAGCTTCAGATTTTGTCATGTGGGGCAAGGGCTCAACATAAGAAAGATGTCACCCACCTGCCAGCTGTGTTGAAGGAGAGCTCAACCCAAAGAAAATGGCAGCTATCCCTCCAGCCCCACTCTGAAGCCATCCACTCAGTTTCTTTCTGTATGTCGCCAGGACCTGGATGAGAGCCTGCAGGGGAGAGTCTGTGAATAGCCCTTTAAAAGAACACTTGGTTTTGTAGTAGTCCTCTCTCTCCCATGGATAGATGAAATCTCCACTAATGTTATGTGAGCTCTTTTTCCTGGCACTGAAACTCTGGGCTGTAGAGCTCATTGTGGGGTAGGGACCCCTCTATTCTCAGGGGAGTCTATTACAGAATCTCAGCCTACACAGTTCTGAAACAGAAGTGTAAGCCTGATTGTCCACCGCCAAGAAGCATGACTCCCCATGGCAGAGTTTAGTGAAAAAGAAAGGAATTGTTTATTTAAAAGTTATACAGATTTAGAATAATGGCAGAATTCTGCCATTAAGTCACACTCCCTTTAAAACACCCATGAATGCACACATATACACCCCTGCCTCCTTTTTGCCAAATCAGGACAGTTTCAGAATATGCCAGTCAGAGAGAGGTATCATCTTTCAGGAAAAAAAAACAAGCCTGCTGCTTAGCAGTCCCTTCGTCTCAGTTCAGCATTCCCAGCTTCATCCAGTAATCCATGCTTGGTTAGGCACGTCCCATAATCAGCCACAATCAGCCATGTCACAGTGTTCTTCAGCTCTTAGTCCAAAATGCATGGCCCCTCTTTATGGTGGGCAGTGGGGGTTCTTCTGCACCCTTTCAACCTACATGGCCAAGAGGGCAAATGCCTGCCATGCCTAGTTTAAATCCTGGCCCAGAGCTTCCAGTGCGACCCCATTTCTGATTCCTCCTACAGTGGTCTACATCTGCCCATTCCCTGTATCTTCCGCCTTTCTCCAGCTGTCATTGTTAGTGCAGGCAGGCATGGCCCGTGATGCAGAGCGAACTACCTCCAAGCTCTCGTGCAGGTGTAGCAAGCCCCTCTGCAACTCCCCACCATGGGTTAAAGTTACACCCATCTCCCTAGCCTGCAGGCACAGCTATTTAGCATAACTAGGAAGCCAGGCAAGTTGCCATGGATGTGCAAAATCTCCCAATAGCCATGCTCAGCTTTTCCCATCCCCCAAGCCCGGTTTATGGGAATATCCTCTGAAGTCTGCTACAAGACCTCTGCAGTTGAGATATCCCTCCCAGTTCTCAATGGCCACATATGGGTCTGGGGCTGGCCCATTCTGCATCTCCACCCCTTTCTATCAGTCTTGATGTGGCTTCTTCTGTATATCTTTACTTATAGGAGTTCTGTTCAGCTAGCCTTGAAATGGTTCTCCAGGTCAATTGTTTCTATAATTTTGTTGTAATTTTGGTGTGGTCATGGGAAGAGGCCAGCTAGCTTTCACCTACTCTGCCATCTTGAGTGAAACTTTTGGTTTATTGAATTGGAGGTTTCTCAGAAAAAGTGACATTTAAGCTTATAAAGAAAGAAGATCTTCACAGATGTGATTAAGGACCATGACATGAGGAGATCCATTCTAGGTAGCTTTATCATAACCATCTTTTCTTAACTTTTGAAAACAAATCGTAGTAAAATTCACATCACAAAATTTACCATGTTGACCATTTTTAAGTGTACAGTTCAGTGCCGTTAAGTATATTCACATAGTTGTGCAGCCATCACCAATATAAACCCCCAGAACTTGTTCATCTTTCTAAACTGAAACTGTCCCCATTAAACAACAACTCATTTTGTTCCCCTTCTAGCCACTGGCAACCACCCTTCTACTTTGTGTCTTTACAAATTTGACTATTCTAGGGGACCTCATATGAGTGAGATCTTACAATATATGTCCTACTGTCACACGTTTGTTTCACTGAGCAAAATGTCCTCAAGTTTCATCCATATCTGTCAGAATTTTCTTCCTTTTTAAGGTTGAGCAATATTCCATTGTATGGATGAGTACATTTTGTCTACCCATTCATGCATAGATGGACAATTAATTTATTTCCACCCTTTGGCTGTTATGAATGGTACTGCTATGAACATGGGTGTGCAAAAAAGCCCTGCTTTCAATTCTTTTGGCTATTTATATCTTTCCTACTTTGTGCACAAAGAAACATTGCCTCAAACTTTAGGGTTTCAAGCCTTTCACCTCCAAGCTCCAATGTTGGGGTTGGGGAGAATACTTGCTGAAGAACTGACACATGTATTCCAGAAGAGGAAGGACTTGGGGTGGGCAGAGGGGGCACAGGGGATATATTTGTTGATATTACCCACATATGCCATCTCAGGTAATCCTCACAGCAACACAGATGTGGGTCACAAAGGCCTTTTACTTGCTCAGGATAGTTTTAAAAATTAGGATATTTCAGTGCTGGCCTGTGAACCAAAGGGCCACTGGTTTGATTCCCAGTCAAGGCAAATGCCTGGGTTGAGGGCCAGGTCCCAGTAGGGGGCATGCAAGAGGAAACAACACTGATGCTTCTCTCCCTTGCTTCCTCCCTCCCTTCTCCTCTCTTTAAAAAGAAATAAATATGACTTCCGGCCAAGATGGAGGCATAGGTAGATACACTGTGCCTCTTCCCACAACCAAAATAAAGACACAACAATTTAGAAACAAAATAACAATGAGAACTGACAGAAAAATAAACTGTATGGAAGTCCAACAACCAAGGAGTAAAACAGACTGGTAGGCGAAGTGGAGTTTGGCAGCTGGGCCAAGAGGGCTCACAGCACAAAAAGTGGTGGCACCAGGCGTGCAAGGCACCCCAGGCACACAAGACAGCAGTGGGTAGATCCTGGACACAGGGTGGCAATGAACAGACCCAGTGAGGCAGCGATTGTGAAGTGGGGCATGGTGTGCAAGGCGGCTGGCTGACCAGGTGGTCCCACATTCGTGTGCAGATAAACCAGGTGAAACTGGGGGGCAAGACAGACCATGCAACCCAGAGTCCCAGCACCAGGAAAACCCCCTCAAAACACCAATTTAAAACACCTGTGGGGGTTGAGGTGCAGGGAGAGACTCCCAGCCTCACAGGAGAGTTCATTGGAGAGACCCACAGGGTTCTAGAATGTACACAAGCCCACAAGCACAGAAATCAGCACCAGAAGAGCCAAATTTGCTTGAGGGAAGTGGCGGAAGGGACTGAAATCCGACAGAGAGCGGAGCAAGCACCCTTGTTCCCTCTTGGACCCCTCCCCCACATATAGCATCACAACCCAGCCACTGGGTTGCCCCGCCTGGGTGAACACCTCAGACTCTGCTCCTCATACATAACAGGTGCGACAAGACAAAAAAAAAAAAAAAAGCCCAAACAAAAGAACAGATCAAAACTTCAGAAAAAATACAACTAAGTGACGAAGAGATAACCAACCTATCAGATTCACAATTCAAAGCACTGGTGATCAGGATGCTCACAGAATTGGTTGAATTTGGTGGCAAATTAGATTAAAAAATGAAGGATACGATAATTGAAATGAAAGAAAATGCACAGGGAACCAATAGTGATGGGAAGGAAACTGGGACTCAAATTAATGGAGTGGACCAGAAGGAAGAAAGAAACAGCCAAACAGAAAAGAATGAAGAATCAAGAATTCAAAAAAATGAGGAGAGGCTTAGGGATCTCTAGGACATCTTTAAATGTTCCAACATCCGAATTATAGGGGTACCAGAAGGGGAAGAGGAAGATCAACAAGTGGAAAAGTTATTTGAACAAATAATTAAGGAGAACTTCCCCAATCTGGCAAAGGAAATAGACTTCCAGGAGGCCCAGAAAGCTGAGAGAGTCCCAAAGAAGTTGGACCCAAGGAAACACACACCAAGGCACATCATCATTACATTACCCAAGATGAAAGAAAAGGAGAGAATCTTAAAAGCAGCAAGAGAAAAGGAGATGGTTACCTATGAAGGAGTTCCCATCAGACTGTCAGCTGATTTCTCAAAAGAAACCTTGCAGGCAAGATGGGGCTGGAAAGAAGTATTCCAATTCATGAAAGGCAAGGACCTACATCCAAGATGGCTCTATCCAGAAAAGCTATCATTTAGAATGGAAGGGCAAATAAAGTGCTTCTCAGATAAGGTCAAGTTAAAGGAGTTCATCATCACCAAACCCATATTTTATGAAATGTTAAAGGGACTTATCTAAGAAAAAGAAGATAGAAAACATGTATAGTAAAATGACAGCAAACTCACAATTATTAACAACCACACCTAAAACAAAAACAAAAACAAACTAAGCAAACAAGTAGAACAGGAACAGAACCACAGAAAGGGAGATCACATGGAGGAATAGCAACAGGGGAATGGGACGGGGAGAGAAAGGGAAAAGGTACAGAGAATAAGTAGCATAGATGGTAGGCAGAAAATAGACAGGGGGAGGGCAAGAACAGTATGGAAAATGTAGAAGCTAAAGAACTTATGATACATGGACATGAACTAAAGTGGGGGAATGTGTGTGGGAGGGGGTGGGCAGGGTGGAGGGGAATGAAAGGGGGAATGGGACAATTGTAATAGCATAAATAATAAAATA
>PVIA01002228.1:0-56085 GCA_004024845.1 Tonatia bakeri | reverse complement strand
CAAATAAATATATAATAAATACATAAATATTTTCAAAAAATTAAGATATTTCAAGATCTCTATTTCTGGCTTCTCTGGAAAAGTCAGAGTCTAGTTTGGTCTTCATTACCATAGCTGGATCCAAGTGGCACCCTTGGTACTCTTACCACCCTCAGACAGAGCCGGGGCTCCCCAGGTCTCCACAGTTTTCTACAGCTCTTCCCTTTCTGGCTTCCATAAGCACTTGAGTTTGTGAGCCCTCAGCTGGGAATAAACCTTCCCATTTTTCAGCTGAGGAATGTAAGGTTCTGAGAGACTAAGTACCTGAATTCTAATTTAAACCCAGACTCTTGAGCTATGTAGCAGACATTGAATGGAAACTTGACTGTGTAGGTGGGGGCTGGATACTTCAAGAACAACGTGGTGAATCACTCAAACACCCCACTCCCATCCCCTGTGCTCTCAGGATTCCACCACTGTCTGTCCAGCTTCCTTTACCAATGGAAGGACTGCTCTCCTTCTGTCTGTCTCTCCATTCTTCTATCCTGCCACATCTTCCCTTATTCACCTGCACCTGCCCTCATTTTATCCAGCCACTGCCAGGTGCTCCTGCAATCTGCCCTGCTACAGAAAGGCTTTCCTGGAAACATGCATCTGCTGGTGGTACTCCCCTACCTAGAAGCTCTGCTCAGCCCCCGTGCCTTCAGGGTGAGATCTGAATGTATCAGCCTGGTCTTCAAGGCCCCTGTGAACCAGCTCAGCTGTCCTCCACACCCTGTCTCACCTCCCACACATCAGCCCCTCCAGCCAGACTAAGCTGATGGGTACACCACACCATTCACACCTCTGTGCCTTTGATGATAGTGGTTCCTCAGTCCTGATGCCCTTCCTTACTTTTCCTCGAAGTTCACCCCTACTCATCCTCCAGAGCCTGGATCAGGCATCGGCCCTGCCCCTATATTCTACCATTACAGCTCTGATTACCATATATTCCTACTGTCCCTCTCCCATTAGTTTGAGACCACATCTGAGCCATGTTTGAGTCCCTACACCCAGCCTAGGGCCTGACACAAAGTGAAGCAAAATAAATAAATAAATGGATGGAGGAAAAGATGGAGAGGAAACGGGTGAAAAGATGAAAGGTTGTGTGGAGGGGGAGATAGAGGGATGGGTGGATGGGGGAAAGGTAGATAGAGGGAGGGGAAAGGCAGAGGGACAAAGAGATGGATACAAAGACAGATAGAGAGATAGCTGGAACAAGGGAAAATCCCTCTACTGGTCAAGAGAGGGATGGCATGCAATGGCTCTCCTTACCCCATTGTGGGGGAGGCCCTTGGGGAGGTAAGGGTGTTCTTTATTTGCCCTGTGGGTCCTCCACAGAGCCCAGCAAAAGGGTGAGTGTGCAGCAGGAGCTCAGTAAACTAACAATGAGCCAAATATAGAATACATTTGAAGTGGTGTTTAAGGTGAAAAATGGGGCCAATAGGTGCAGTGGATTGGGCAGTCCTGAGGGAAAATGGTGCCAGGCCCAAGGCAAGGGTGGGGGCTGGGAGAAGTGAGATCCTGGACAGCTGTGATGGAGGCAGAACTAGCTGGGCTTGGTGATCAGGGACATTAAGAAGGAGAAGAGGGGTTTTGTCCCTGAAGTGGGAAACAGTGGTAACCAGAGCTGAATGTGCTAAGAATGAGGATGGTCCATTGAGGAATTGTCTAGAGGAAGGGACGAAGCTCAAGAGAGTCCTCTTGACCAGACCTGGGTAGGGTTTCTCACAGAGACAGGCTAAAGGAGCATGTGGGATTGAGAGAACTTTCCAGGAAATCTTGGTAGAAAAATTGAGAGGATGGAAGCAGAGCCTTAGGACAGGAGAGTGTAGCCAACCAGGAAGGAACCGGAGGGGAGGGGTTGGAGGGAAGCCCCAGAGAAATCCAATCCACAGCGGGTGGTGAGGAAGGCACATGGTAGGTATTCAGTTAGAGTTTGTGCCCTGTCCTCAGGCTCCTCTTTCATGCTCTCTGACCTTTTGAGTCAGACAAATGCTTGCAGACAAAAATGAAGGAGATGGGGCTTGAGTGGAGTAGTCATCAACCGCAGCGCCAGAGTGGCAGGGCTGTCCACCACACAGAAGCAGCAAATAGTCGTGTTAATAGGGATATGACATGGAGAAAGTAGGAGTATTAGGTGGTTTTTGGCAAACTCTTCCTCCCAGCCACACCTGCCCCTGCCCTATCTGGTCCCACCTGGAGCTGGGCCATCTATAGCCTTAGTTTGGGACCTCTGACCCTCTTCTACTTCAGCTGTGCCTCAGCACACTCCTTCCAATCCCAGCCTTGCTCTGCCAGACTGCTGACCCTAATCCCATATGCAGATAAGGCCAGCCTCCCTCTCAAAAAAGGCTTTTGTTCTGCTGCTGCTCACCCCGACCCCAATCGGGAGAAAGACCTTCTCGCAGCCAGTGAGGAAGGAGGCTTTCTGTCCAGCATCTATCAATGCCAGGCCTTGTGCTGCCCACCCATGTCCTGCAGCTGGGGAAGGTACTAGAAAGGTCAAGCGTGGGCTTAATTGTCATACTCAAGGGGGTTTGCTCCTAATGGCCATACACCAACTGCACAAACCTGGACTTATTCCTGGGTCTCTGTGAGCCCCACTCCTTGGACATAGAGATGTTCTGCTTCACAGAGCAGATCTGAAGGCAACGGAGACCATGTGTCCCTCTCTCCTTGCTGTGTCTCCAAAGCCTAAGCCAATTCTGGACACCAGGCCCTGGTGCTCACAGAGTCATCTATCTGAGCCTTCCTCCCTGACAAGGCTTGCTCCAGTGTCGCCATATCCCTGATTACTCTGAACAAACAGCAATCTCCCTTACTCTCCCAACTTTCCCCTGGTGTGATGCTCCGGCCTGCGGAGCAGTCAACGAGGGTCCCGAGCCTACCTGCAACGGATGAATAGGGGTGGGAGCAAGAGGCGCGAAGAACGGCAGCAAGACAAAAGATTCTGATCAAGCTGCAAACTTTTATTTAAACGGGGGGTTATATAGGGGCGGGAAAAGGGAAGCTGCTCTGATAGGCTGCCCCGTGTGTGTTCACCTCGTGCTCTTGTTAGTGATTGGTCAGTCAGGTGCGTGATCAGTACCTTGATTGGTCAGTCAGGTGCGTGATCAGTACCTTGATTGGTCGCTGGTTCGCGTGCTCTACGGATGCCCCCTGGGGGCAATGCTGGCGGCTCAGACCGCAATATGCTGTCTTGCTGAGGGCATCATCGAGCTAAGGCCCCAACAGTGTGACATTTACCGGGGCACTGCACCAGCGGGCCTCAGATATTCTGTTCCCAGGGTCCTTTACTGGGGATGTCATGGTTAGTACCTAAGTAAAAATATAGAATAACTTGTTTAATTTGAATTTCAGATAAATGAGAAAATTTTTATTATAAGTATGTTCCAAATATTGTATAGGACATACTTATATTTTATTTGGCAATCTTATTTTTTACATTCTTAAAATTTGAGAACCTCAAAGAGCTTTAGTTTATGTGGATTATGAATAATGACACTTATTTATTAGAAACTAAAATGGAAAAATTGTTAAAATTTTTTTGTTGCCTTTCAAGTAAAAAGTGGAGTTCAATACAAAGAGGCTGGCTGAGCTAGCAACGCACACACCACACGCGTGCTTTTCCCCGTGGCAGCCGCTGGGCGCGGGGGGTGTGTGGGCGCTTCCACTTCAGCGCACACCACCTTGGAAAGAGGTGTGCTTAAAGGTCAAGACCAATGTAGATTAGGTACTTTGAACATCTTTATTGAGCTATAACTCATTTACCATATAATTTAGCCACTTAAAGCATATAATTCAGTTGTTTTTAATATATTTACAAAGTTATACAATCATGATAGTTAATTTAAAACATTTTTATCACCTTGCAAAACAAAATCCCATGCCCACTAGCAGTCAATACCCATTTCCTTCTTCCCTCCAGCCCCTGACAACAACTAATCTGCTTTCCATTGCCATCGATCTGCCTATTCTGGACATTTTGTGTAAGTGGACTCATACCACATGTGGTCTTTTCTGTGGCTCCTGTCACTGGGCATCATGCTTTCAAGGTCCGTCTGTGTAGTAGAATGTGTCAGCACTTCGTCCTTTCATGGCCGAGTGAAGTTGCATCGTGTGGACGGACCCCATGCTGCTTATCCATTCACCCATGGGGGGGCGTCTGAGCCGTTTCCACTTTTTGGCGCACATTTTGCACAAAACTGCAAACCATATCGCCATGTTCACCCCCATGTGAAGGCAAATAACTTCCTTACTATAGTCATAAGTAAAATAGCCTGGGCTGAGGTCTTCAAGTGAGAGATTTCATGCCATAGTGAACAAATAATTTTATTATGCTTTAAGATTTTAAAAAAGATTTTATTTATTTATTTTTAGAGTGGGAGAGGGCGAGAGAAAGAGATGAAGAGAAACATCTCTCTGTTGTTGCCTCTCGCACCCCCAGCCAGGGACCTGGCCTGCAACCCAGACATGTGCCCTGACTGGGAATCGAACTGGAGATCTTTCAGTTTGGGGGGTGACACCCAATCCACTGAGCCACACCAGTCAGGACATATTATTCTTTAAGATTTTTTAGGTGACTTTTTATCACAGAAACTCCAGGGGAACTAGAGACCTTGGTGTAATGCTCCCACCAGGTGCACACCACGAGGCTTCTGCCCTGAGAGCCCTCTGCTCAGTGCCCTGCAGGGCTGTCAGGGAGGGGTGCTGGCACTAGGCCCTGCTGAGGGGCCTGTCCAGCTGGCCTACCGCCCAGATGCCCCTGGTCAAATGTCAACTCCCCGCCCCAACCCCTTAAAGATTTTGGCTGAGATCAGGCAGCATTACCTCCAGACTGACACTTCCCCTGTGAAGCTGTCTGGGCTGGAAGGAATGCTCTGCAGGCAGTGCCTCTTTGAGGTAAAACTGTCCTCACAGGGGCAGCTGGCCACATGTCCTTCCCTGCCCCTGGCCCTATAAACCCCTCTATCTAATAAGAAGTTCCAGGATGAGCCTGGCAAGAGCTAGAGCTGGGGAAACAGAGGCCCAGAGAAGTGGGGGACAACATCCACATCTCCACAAAGTTCAGGCTGCACAGGGGGCAGATGCCTCTCAGAGACTCTGCTGGTTCCTGGGAGAGGCCAAAGAGGGAAGGTTGGCCATCCCAGTCCCACTGCCTGGGATGTGGGGCAGTGGAGGGAGGTGGGCAAAAATGGGACTGTGGGAGGAATGCAGCCTGAGCCAAAGCCTGTAGGTATTGGGGTTGTAGGAGTGGGGGGTCTGAAGTTCACCCCAGGGAGCTCCATGGTCTGTCCTATAACTCTGACTCTCCATGTATACTTCCCACTTGTCCCCAAGTTTTCACAAGATTTTCTTTTCTTTTCAATTAATTTTTAAAAAAAGATTTTATTTATTTATTTTCATAGAGAGGGGAAGGGAGGGAGGAAGGAGGGAGAGAAACATAGATGTGTGAGAGAAACATCAATCTATTGCCTCTCATGTACCCCCAACTGGGGACCTGGCCCATAACCCAGGCATGTGCCCTGACTGGGAATCGAACCAGCAACCTTTTGGTTCACAGGCCTGCTCTCAATCCACTGAGACACAACAGCCAGGGATTCATAAGATTTTCTTTTCTTCTTTTTTTTTCTTTGGAGGCATGTCAATATTTATTCAACGTCATAATATAATCTTTGGAGAAACATAGTATGTTCTCAGACTAGGGAACATACAACCACAGAGATACAAAAAAACATAATCAGAGAAGCAAACATACCCCAGAAACCTAAGAAACAGATTTATACTACGTCTGTTGCAGTCTCTCTCGGCTAGAGTTTTGACAAGAGTTTCATGGAAATGGGATTGCTAGGAAGGTAGCAAAGAGGACGAGTGTTGAAGAGTCCAGTCTCTAGACCACAACTGAGGTCAGCCTGGGTTTATGGCCCAAGCACATCACTTCCTGGCTGGAAAGAGTGGTCTCATTATTTCTCTCTAGCGTCTATTCCTCTTTATTTATTTATATTTTTCTTTTTAAAAATTGTTTCTCTTTTAAATTTTTTAGTTTTATTTTTTATTGTTGTTCAAGTACAGTTGTCTCCATTTCCCCCTGCCACCATTCTCCCGACCCCAGCCATCCCCACCTCCCACCCTTGATCCTACCCCTCTTTGACTCTTTGCTTTGCTTTTCTTCCTTCCTCCCTCCCTTTCTTTCCTCACTGAGGACATTTTTTTTTTCCCATTGCTTTCAGAGAGAGAAGAAGGGAGAGGGGAAGGGAGAGAGAGAAACATCAATGTGACAGAGAAGCATCAATGGGTACATTCCTGGATGGAGGATCATACATGCCCAGACCAGAGATCAAACCTGTAACCTAGGCATGTTTCCTAGCCAGAAATCTAACCTGCAGCCTTTCAGTTATGGGACAATGCTCCAACCAACTGAGCCACATCAGCCAGGGCTTCACAAGGTTTTCTAAACAGTCCACCTCTGGTACTATAGGACCCTAGGGCAGGAACTCCAGCATGCTGGGGCCAGAGTGTTGAAGAGAGAAAGGTCACCTGGATCCCTGACCCCCCACCACAAGGCCTGAAGTTTCTGGTGAAGGGAAGAGGGACTTGGGATCAAGGTCATTGGAGGCACTGTGATCCAGCTTCTCCACCAAGGAGGCTGCCCCTCCAGGACCAGCCTGGGGAAGGGAAGCACCACTCCTGAGGATGACTCAGAGTCACCACGTCTAATGACAGAAGGACACCTGGGTGTGGGGAGCCCATGCCTTTCACAAGCCTGAGTGTGCCAGCTGTGTCTAACAGGCTCAAAGTCATGCTGAGCTCCAGCCTTGATCTGTGAAGCCCTGGGCAGGGGCTTGCTGAGTTTGGCCAGTTCCCAGGGTTAGAGCTCTGGACCCTGAAGTCTTGGCCCCAGACCTAGACACCTGGTTTCAGCCCCCTGGCTCAGCAGGTGCCACCTCCCTTTCCTCTGACCCAGCAGTCCAAGTGTCCATTGTCATAGGGAGCTCCCTAAGCTATCTTTGCTCCAAACATCCTTTGGGAAAATATTTGCTCACTGCTTGCAGGTTTCCCTGTGCTTCCGCTTCCAGCCCTTAGTGGGGAACACCACTGTTTGCACTGGACCCTAGCAGCCAGCTCCTGGCTCTGGACTCTGCAGTCCATGCCCACTCTCTGTCTCAGGTCCAGGAGAACTTGGCAGACCCCTGGCCAAGCCTCCACCCTGCCCTCTCTCCTCCTCACGTTCTTGGGATAAACCTAAGTTCCTATGAGCAGAAACTCTGTCCCTGGGCTGGTATCATCTGAGAGAGGCGATAGAGTCCTGGCCTGAAGTTTTCCAGGGACTTGGAAACCAGTGCCAGAGTAAACACTGCCCATGCCTGCTTCCTCAGAGCCGCTGGTCAAAGAAAGCATGGTGGCAGAGGCATGGAGCATCAACTGCATATTGTGCCATTGATGTACATAAGGCCAAATTTCACATGTTGGGGGCATTACTTCCCTGCTTTGTAGAAGAGGACATGGGGACTTGGAGAGGAGAAGTGCCTTGTTCAAGGTCACACAGCCAGAAAGTGGCACGGGCAGGATCTGAACCCAAGATCCAGCCTGCAATGCCCCTAAAGCTGGCCTCTCCTGCCTGGAGCCTGGGCCTGACCTGGTAGCAGAAAGAGTAGCATCAGATTCCCTCTGGGACCCAAGTGTCCACACAGTTGCCACCTCCCCGCTGGGTCATGTTTATCAGTCCCTATAACTGGGCTCCTGCATCAGTTTCCCTTGCTGCCTAAAAGCCTAGGCCCTGTCGCTCCTCCTTGTTCCAGCAGACAATATTGAGGCCTCATTTGGGCCCCATACCCTCTCCAGGATCTTCCCAGCCCAGGACAGGTCCCAAGGCTATAATCAATCTCCTTCTCTTTGCCAAGGCTCCTGTCACATTCTGGGGAACATGATCCATCCACTGCTCAGAAGCTGCTCTTGTTGGCACAGACCTCCTGGGTGTGTGGTGGGGGTAATGGTGAAGAGATAGGAAGGCTGAGACTTAGGAGGGACCCTCCCACCACTGCACGCACACACTCTCCTGGGCATCTTTTTCTCCAAAATGGAAAAGAATGAAAAGTCCTGAGTGGCTCCTGGTACCTAATGGGTGTTCATCAAATGCTGGCCCCTACCCATGTCCCCCACTGTTGTGCCTCCTGTCCTCCTTAGAGGGCTAGAGTCAGAGGGCACTCAAAGACCAACACCTCCATCCCTGGGTTTTCAGGTGGAGACAATGGATGGAGGCCATAGAGCATCAGGGCCTACCCCAGGGGCTGTCCCAGGCCAAGGAGCCAGGGGAGCTGAGGGGTGGATGGGGCTATTGGGCTTAGGCTGATAACTGTTTATCTTCCAAAGAAGAGCAAGAGATGTCAGCCAGATGGGTTGGGACAGCTTGTTCCCACATCTGGACCCAAGGGAACCTGGCTGACCATGACTCAGCTCTGTTGGAACTGACATCTGCTCAGCAGCTGGCCTTGTCCCTGCTCAGTCCTTAATTTTAATTCTGTGCAAAGTGGATGGGACATAGCAGTATCATGGGGCCCATCGGTCCACTGTTTCTGTGTCTGATGGAGTTGGCAGGTCTTCCCAGAGATCAGGCGATGGCCCCCGCCTCTAAGGGCAATCGCCAGGCTGGAGGAAGAAAGAAGGGATGGAGACAGTGTGGGAGGAGGGAGAGAATGTCTGCCTGCTCAGAGTCTCCTTCTGGCAGTCTGTCTCTGCTTCCATACACACACAGGTGCACTGAGACTGGGAGACGGGAGTGACAGACCTGCTTCACTGCAGCTGTGACTATCAAAGTGAAGGCTGGAATCCTAGCCTGGCAACTCATTTCTGGAGTGCCCACTATGTGCCAGGCATTATTCTAAGTCCTTTGCAAGGGCTGACTTACTCATTCCTCAATAAAAAAATACTTTTATATATCATTGTTTTCTATTACAGCTTGCATTCAATACTATTCTATATTAGTTTCAGGTGTACAGCACAGAGGAAGGTACTGTTATTATCCCCATTTTACAGATGAAGAAATTGAGACCAGAGAGGTTAAGTCCCTCACCTAAGGTCAGAGGAAAGTGGACTGGGGCAGCCAGCACCACCCAGTTTACTTCAGAGCTCATTAAGTGGAAGGAAAGGGTGAAACTTGATTCCTCTCTTACCACTGGCATCTCACAAGTGCCCCCAGTTGGCTGCCAGCAGCTGCTTGGAAGCCATAGGTGGAAAAACAATTGTAGTGTTGGTCCCGGGCTGCTGGAGGGGCCAGGACTCCCTTCTCCTATCCTGCATCCCTGACTGAGAGAACTGGGAAGGGCCTGGCGGAGGTGGGGAATGGGAAAGCACTTGCTCAGGAGTGGGATTGGGCCTCCATGCAATCAGAGGGCAAGTGGGGTCCACCCCTCCCAGAAGCGGGATGGAGAAAGTGGTCTCCACCCTGGCCTGGTCTCCCAGAATCCGGAGGGCAGGACAGTCTCAACAGCCACTGGCCAATTTCCCTTGCAACTGGAACAATAACAGAGTATTTATGGAGCACCTACTGAGTGCCAACAGGCCGCATTCTGGGGATGGTGTGGAGGCAGCAGAACAAATCCCTGCTCCTTCCTGTCTGGCAGGGAGAGCATACAATACAATGAGCAGTAATAAGGAAAGTATCTGTTTCCCAACACTCTGGGAAGAGATGGAGTGACTTGTCACAGACACTCAGCAAGGCCGTGGTGAGATTCACAACTGGGGGTGCTGAGCCTTTGTGACAGTGTTCTGAACCCAGCCAGCAACCACCCCTGGTGTCAGCCTTTGTGCATTGAGGAACTACTCTGCGATGGGTCATTCCCCCACCCACATGACCCTCCCAACAACCTCCTCAGGTGGGTGTCAGCATTCCCATTTTCCAGAAGTGGCAAGGCTCTGAATGGGGGAGCCAGGGTCATCTAGTTGGAAAAGGTAGCACCAAGACCCCACTACCGATCATTGACACCAGAGCTCATGGCCTCCTTCAGACCTCTCTTGGGAACTACTGGTGTTTGGAGTCACAGGAGGGAGCTATCCTGAGCAGGGCGGAGTGGGGTCAGGGCGCCAGCCAGCAGGCAGACTCCTCCTTCCTGCACTGGGACAGCTATGGGGATGGACCTCAGCTGGCGCCATCCTATTTACTCTCTTCAGCCCTACCTATGTGAACTGTCTTGATAATTTTGGTCTATGCTTTTAAGCAATAACACAGTTATGATTTAACCATTTGAGAGGAAATGAAATCCACACAACGTCTTTTTTGTGTTGTTAAAGAAAAACTATAATCGCCAACCATTTTTCAGGCGCAGTACAGTAGAGTAAGGATCTAGGTGCTTATTGAGATAACAAAGGTTATTTTCACCTAAACAAATGGCCCCAAACTGATATTTTGTTGTTTTTCTCATGTCAATTATTAATGGTTGTTCTCTCTCTTCTCTCCTAGTCAGACTATTATTTCTAAAGTCACCTAGGATTTCCTTTGGAAAGTGGCAAACAAGCTTGATGCCACTTTGCAACAAAGGGACTTTACTATGAAAATAAAGTCCACCAAGTACTGCTCAAGTTCAGGGAGCTCTGGGGACTCCAGAATAGAGCTCGGCGATTTGATACAGTACAGTTATTAGCTTGTACAGCAGTTTTGTGCCAAGTAGAGAAAGTCTCCCTTTCCTCAAGACACTTGACTACCATCGGCTGGAAAACCGTCCTGATACACACACACGCGCCGTGTTTGCTGTGTGGGCAGCACTCTTTAGAACTGTGTGTGCACAACCTGTACAACCACTCACGGCAGTCCTTCTGGATGTCGCCAGCATCCCCTCGTTCGCCATCATGCTTTATCTTTCCCCCTCCTTTTTACTCATTCATACCTTATTCAGGCTTTATCTTTGTAATCAAAATAGGGCTCTGGAACTCGTGAGACAAGGTCACTCCCCCCCCACCCCAAAATAAAAAAAGTCTAGGTAATGACTTTGGCCAAACTTGAGTCACATTGTACCACTAAACCGTCTGTGATTGGGAAAAGAGGATGTGTATTAGTCAAAATAAGAAAGATAGCCCTGGCTGGTGTGGCTCAGTGGATTGAGTGCTGGCCTGCTAACCAAAGGATCACTAGTTCAATTCCCAGTCAGGGCACATGCCTGGGTTATGGGCCAGGTCCCCAGTTGGGGGTGCGTGAGAGGCAACTGCACATTGATGTTTCTCTCCCTCTCTTTCTCCCTACCTTCTCCTCTTCCTAAAAATCAATAAATATATTTTTAAAGGTGTTAAAAAATAGGCAAAATTATGCTGTGTGTCAACTGATGGTCATTAGTGCCAATTCAATGTCAATCAGAATCCCCAAATTGGGGTGCAGTGAAGGAGGAGATTTTATTCAGTGCAAACAGCTCAACTGTGGTACAGCAGGGCTGCAGAACAGCACTCTGTGGAATAGCTCAGTAATGTTACAGCTCAATTATGAAACAGCACCATTGTTGAGCAGGAAGGCTGTGAGGTGGCTATGGGCATGAGGAGGCCCTGGCCCCAGTGTTGGCAGCTAGACAGCTAACTCCCTTCTGTTCTTCTCTGCTCTGGTCCACCAAGACAGCTCTGCTCAGCTTCTCTGCTTAGCTTCTCTGTGATACCACTCCAATTTGGGAAAGATAGTCTTCCATGGAAAGGGAAAGTGCACTTTCCAAGTCAAAGGTGAGGTGACTTATATAAAAAGAAACCTTTGTCCCAGGTCTCTGATTGGCCCATTCTCTTGCAAAAGAGGACTCCAAATCTTTGCTGTGTGGTTGGTCCAAAAAGCACTGTCCTGATTCATTGGAATACAGCTGCTCTGATTGGTGAGTGGAAATGCTAATGAGGATCTAGCTCTGCAGCTCTAATTGAATGGGGAAAGTCTCAGTCCTACTGGTTAAAATAAGATTCCAGGAACTCTTTTATAAAGGCTGGCTCAGCTGGCCAAGAACTAAGCACAGGCAGACAGTGCAGTGCAGACAGCAAGCAGTTTTGTGCAGGCTTCTCCATTAACCACAGTTTGTACGAGAGGCACCTGTTTAGCAATGGCTGCTACATTCTGTTTTTTCTTCTTTGAAAATTTTTGAGCCCAGTTAGCCACCAGGCCCTCCTTGGGGCTATTTTATTTCTCGGGGTTGACGTATGCAACAAGTCATCTGAAACCTCAGTAGCTTACAAAACAAAGATTTCTTGCTCATACTGAATGTCTACTCCAGTTTGACTGGGGACTCTAGACACCTTGGACTTACAGGGATCCACACTAACAAATGCTATGGGTCAAAATGTGCTCCTGACATTACTGTTGCAAAGGTGGCACGGGGAAGGGGGTGTTCTAGGGTAAGTGGAGGTAACCTGGCTTCCTCACCCAGGTGTCTGGGTAACCAAGGGAAGCAGTGTTCCCATAGCCCTGGAGGGGCCTGATAACTAGTGTTCTCATAGCCTTGAGAGTGGGTCTGATAAACTGTTCCCATAACATGAAGCGGGCTTGCATAAGCAGAATTATGTTATGTTATATAATTTCTGGCATCTTGCTGGCTTTGTTCCCCTCTAGCACTTAAACAGGTAGGGACTCCCTGCCGGGGCAATGATGATGAGAGACACACAAGGGGACAGGTGCCACGATGGGTGCCATGCTGGGGAGCAAGGGCCTTGACAGGAGACATGCAGATACACATGCGGCTTGCAGCATGAGTGGCTTGCCCACCTGTGAATAAAGACATGCCAGACATCCCAATGGCTCCGTGAATATTTTTCTGTCAGCACAAATACCATGAACCTGCTTGGCCTTGAAGAGTGGCAATACAATTGGCACAGCTGGCAGGATTCATCGCAGGATGCTATAGAGCCAGCAGCCCCAGAGGAGGGCTTGGAGTGGCCGATTACTGGCAGGTCACCGGCAGGTAGTATTCGGTAGCTGGGCTCCTGGCAGCTTGGCTTCCCACCCCATGACTCTCCCTATGTCAGTGGTGCATGGACACAGAAGAGAAAGCCCTATGGGTGGTAGAGAAGACCCTAGAAAAGCCCAGTGTCTCTGTGGCTGTGGGGGCCGTGGGCAGGGTGTTTCTTTCAGCTTTGCGAGCTGAGACGGAGACTATGCTTTGAGACAGTGAAGTTTCAAGAGCCCTGAGAAGGAGCAGAAGACCTGGAGGCTGAAGAAAAGGAGGCCGCACTTCCTGATCCAGCAAAGTTACGTGAACACAGAGGCAGGACAAAAAAGCCTTGAAGGCTTGAGTCTGTGCCCTGGTAAAAAGCCTCTGAGCAGCTGAGCTGCTGCAATCCCCCTCCCCTCTCATAGTGAGTGATTCAAGGGGAAAAGGGTAGGAGGAACAGGAACTGAGTTCCCTGAGGAAAGCAGCCTGTGGCACGTGGGGGAACTTTGGGTCTGGGCATTCCCTTCTCTCCTCTGCCCCAAACAGACCTGGAACACAGTTGTTGAGAGTGACGGGCCAGAGGGCCAGCTGGACTGGGTGCTCTGGCAGCGCGGTGCCAGCACCTGGAAAGCTCTGCTCCCAGCATGCTGATCAGAAGAGGCAGGGACTGCTGGGGGCGAGCAGCATGGGCTGCTGTGCCTGTGGGTCAAGGCTGAGTGCTCAGAGGTTTGCAGCAGTGTTCCAGTAAAAGGGGCAGCTGTGGGAGCTGTTAGAGCTGGCCGTGTGACTCAGGAGGCTGTGAAAAAGCAGGCTAGAGCTGTCATGAGATAGGAAAGCAGGTGCTGGCACCCAGGAAGCTCACTGATAGGGAGCGGGTCAGAGAGCTGTGGTGGCGGCAGGCGAGCTCAGGGCCTGTCAGAGAGGCCCCAGAAGATGACAGTGGTACCTGGAGCCACAGAGACTGCAGTCCCCGGAGTCGCAGAAACAGTGGCCCAGTGACCTGAGGGATGCAGTGGTGGTGCCAACTTGTGCCCACCTGGGCAGCGTGCACTGGTGCTGCACACGTGCAGCTCCTGGTACCCGCACACATGCAGCTCCTGGTACCCGCACACTGGCCTCCAGGGCAGGGCTAAATTATCTGTCCAAACCCTACAGGGTGTGACCCAAAAAGGCCCATCCTGTGCTTCTAAAGGGCCATTTGACTGTGCCAGTCTCCTAAGAAGAGGGAGGGAATATCCTGCTAGACCCTGTGAGCTAGATGTGCATGTGACACAGGAAGGCTGTGGGTGGGACTGGGGCAGTGATGGAACGGCTTCATCAACTCTTGGGTTTCTGGTCCCAACTACGGAAGGGAGCAGAGGCACGGTCCTCCTTAATTGAAGGGCAGTTGGTTGCGGTATATGCTGCCCTGCTGGCCACAAAGGCCATAACAGGAACTGCCCCCATGACAGTTAGGACCACCTATCCCGTTGCAGGGTGGGTCCAGGACTGGATGGCCAAGCCTGGTAGTGGGACGGCTCAGACGCCCACATTGGCTAAGTGGAGGGCTTATCTGCAACAAAGGAGTACTCTGTCCACTAGCCTTTTATGGGCTGAGCTACAGAAAGTGTTAGGTCCAGTTATTTATGTAGATGAGAAATCTACTGTTCCTGTCCCTGTAGAAGAGATGGAAGCTAGCTCTTTCCAAGAAGGGCAGACACCTATTCCCTCAGATGTGTGGTACACTGACGGGTCCAGCAGGAGCCAGCCTGCTATGTGGACTGCTGTAGCAATTCAACCAGAGACAGAGATGATCTGGTCTGACACTTGTGTGGGGCAGAGCAGCCATGGGCTGAACTCCGAGAGATTTGGCTTGTGGTGGTCAATGAAACCCTGCCCCTGACTATTTGCATAATACTTGGGCAGTATACTGGGGGCTGACATTATGGATCGCTACCCAGCATACAAATAAATGGATAGTTATGCATAGACCATTGTGGGGGCAGGCTTCATGGCAAGACTTATAGGAGTTAGGCCACCAGGAACAAATCACTGTAAATCATGTTACTGGACATGCACCTCTTGCTTTCACTGGGAATGATGCGACTGATACTCTGCCCAAGATGCAGCAGCTGGAAATGGTACCTGCCAGTCCCTCAGGAAGGGAAGTAGCCCAGTGGCTACACTGTCACCTCCTACATGCTGGGCAGAAGACAATGTGGTCCACTATCAAAACTTGGGGGTCACCTGTTACATTGGCAGAGGCACAAGAAGCCTGTGAGACCTGTGTGGTCTGCTCATGAGAACATCCCTAAAGGCCTGTGGGAACTTCTGGACAGGTAGTGTGGGGATGGGCACCGCTGACCCGGTGGCAAGTGGATGTAATCAGGCCCCTACCTAGTTCAGAGGGATGTAAGTATGCTATTACAGGTGTGGACATGGCCACAGGACTTTTAACTGCTTACCCAACACAGCACCCAGATCAGAAAGCAGCGGTTGTTGCGCTGGAGCGGTTATGTGCTGCTTATGGGCAACCCCTAATCATTGGAAGTGAGTTTTACTGGGGCCTTGGGTACAACAGTGGGCTTGGGACTAGCATACTGACTGGAAATTGCATGTGGCTTATCTTCCCCTAGCTGATGGAATGACTAAATGGTACAATGGTCTCTTAAAGCAGGGCCTGTGAGCTGCAGCTGCCACCCCTACGCTCAGGGGTTGGGTGAAATGCTTCTGGACTGTCCTCCAGACTCTAAATGAGAGGAGTCAGAGGAGGGGCCCAGCTCTGGTGGAAGCCTTGCTTCACCAGACTGCAGCTCCAATTCAGCCACAGGTGCAGACTAAGCATGCCTTGCTGAAACCAGGCATGGGAAAACATGGAAATGTTCTCTTGCCTGCTCCAGAGGGCCTGGAACAAGGGTGAACAGCCACTTGGACATGGCCTTGGGAAATAAAAGCCCCTCATATGGGTTCGGTGGCTTTTGTTGTCCCTTGGTGCCAAGGGGTGGAGAGAAACTTACAAATAGTGCTCTGGGTGATTGGGACACTGCTTCAGTCTTAAAGGTGACACATCCAGGGCCAGAAGACTATGAAATGCTTCTTCATGGTACCTTTGTGATTTCCCTATGGCCCATTATGAGTTCTCCCCTGTTATTGCAAGTAGATGCTGAACCCCCAGTTGAGGCACAAAAGGCCTGGTATTCACATCCAGGAAAACCCCCTCTGCCAGCCACTGACAGCTGATCAGAAGCTTGCTTGTATATTGCCTGAGGGTCCTAACTTGCCTCTAATTGTGCTCCTAACTTCTCTGTCTTTTTGCCCTTAGGATTCAAAGTAACACTTTAATGGACTGGATTCATACCTATGCCTTAGTGGCTGACCAACCAGTGTGCTGGGTCTGTGCTCAATTCCCTCTGAGCACATTGTCCAGCCTCTCATGGTGCATCTGTCCTGCTTCTGTCTCAAATTGGACTTGGCTTCAGAACCAGTGGAACAGCGAACATCCCTTGTGGAATGTTACCTGGACCGATATCTATGCTAGGGTGAAGTGGCAGTATGACTGGCCTAAGCCCTTAACTGGCTAGCCCATATAGGATGGCTCAGGGTGACTCACAGCTGAGGCCAAGGGACTGGCTGGACCAGCTCCCTTTTGCACTGAGAACCCCAAAGGACAAGCCCAGGTGAGCCGGACTCTGACAGATCTGTGTCAGACCCAGATTCTTGGACATTGTTGGGAGGCACAGAATGGTGCATGGGCTGTGGTTCCTACTGGGACCCTCTGGGTGGGGGCACCACACGAGTGGCCTTACTTGTATGGAAACTGGACTGGCCGTTGTACCGAGGGGCGGCCTGATCGCCTCTGTCTTGGCTGTGTGCTGTTGGAGCTTGCACTGCTGCTGTGGCAGCACTTGCGTTTTGCTTGCTTGTTGCTGTAGCCTGTACTGCTGTTGTGGGTTCTGGTGCAGGGCTCTGCCCTCCTCACCAAGGGACCTCATGGAAGACATCCTCGAGTAGGTTGTAAGGTGAGAAACCCAGAAGGGGTGGATTGTAGGGTAAGTGGAGGCAGCCTGGCTTCCTCACCCAGGTGTCTGGGTAACCAAGGGAAGCAGTGTTCCCACAGGCTGGGAGGGACCCGATAACTAGTGTTCTCATAGCCTTGAGACTGGGTCTGATAAACTGTTCCCATAGCATGAAGTGGGCTCGCATGCACAGAATTATGTTATGTTATATAATTTCTGGCATCTTGCTGGCTTTGTTTCCCTCTAGCACTTAAACAGGTAGGGACTCCCTGCTGGGGGCGATGGTGATGAGAGACACACAAGGGCACAGGTGCCACAATGGGTGCCACGCTGGGGAGCAGGGGTCATGACAGGAGACATGCAGATACACATGCAGCTTGCAGCGTGCATGGCTGGCCCACCTGTGGATAAAGGCATGCCAGATGTCCCAATGGCTCTGTGAATATTTTTTTGTCATATGAATACCATGGACCTGCCTGGCCTTGAAGGGTGGTGACACAGTGGGGTACATAAAGAATAACCCACTGACTTCAAAAGTATCCCCCAGGAGATACACAAGCCATTGAGCTCAGAATTCATAAAGCAAGTCTGTGGCCACACCTAACTTCAGAGGGCAGATAGGTGTAGCCCTGTTCTGGCCTGGAAAGAGGGCCTGAACTATATTGATCTGAACTTGAATCACATTTTACTCTTGGAGCAGTGGGGGATGAGCTGGGGGTAGGTAGGGGACCGTGACTGTTACAGCTGGGATGAGGGATAAGGCTTCCTCAAGGAAGAGAGGTAGGTGCCAGCTGCCCCAAACAACTGTCTAGGTAAAGTAGCTAAGAGTCAGTCATCCCAGGGTGGAAGGGCTAAGTGTGAGCGCAGGGCAGCCACACCCAGCTGCGGGACAATGCAGTCAGAAGGAGCCCTGAGGGACCTGCAGGGCCCAGAACTCCAGGAAGAAACACAGGCATATTCCAGCCCAGAGAATAATGCATGAGGGGCCCAGCCTGGACTCCACAGAGATGTTTCAGATGTGGAGCCCCTGTCTATGTTTTACTTTCTGGTTCTTGTTTGGCTGTGGATAGGCAGAGGTACCAAGTGAACAAGAATGATTATCAACACCCCTTAGAGTTTTAGACCCCATTTTACAGGGGCTATCGGTACTTGGACTGATTAAGGAATTTTCTCAAATTCATGGAGCAATTCAGGGAAACCTGCATTTACTAAGGAATTACTACATGCCAAGTTTGTGTTCACTTCTCAGGATTTCCTGTCTCTGTTACAGGAGCAAGGAAGCACAGGGGTTGGGGGCATACTGCAAAGCCAGGCAGGCCCAGCTCCAAAGCCTCGGGCTTCCCCCTCGCACCCTCAGGAGTCCTGGGGGTTGTCTGGGGCGGGGGAACTCAGGGGGAGGAGCAGTGGGCCTTTAAAGAGATGATGGTTCCAGCATGTGAACAAGAAACTTAGGGAACCACATGGATGTCTGCAGGACTGCCTTTCAGGCACATTCCTGAGCTCTGAAAGGAGAAATAAGTGTTCCCTTGTCTGCGAGCTAAAGAGACAGCAATATTATGGTGTAACGAGGTCCAGATGGGCTTCAGGAATTTCCAAAGCCGTTTTAGTGTATTAGACAAAATAGCCTCCCAGCCACACACCATAACTTTGGCCTCCTGGGTATCAGTTACTGAGACGACCGGTGGGCTACACACACTGGCCAGAATGGAGTGGGCCTCTGGCTGGGCCCCTGACCACTCCCCCTGGCCCAGCAGGAACCCTCCTCACTTGTGACACCTTCCCCAGAGCTCCAAGGTCAGGGCACACACCAAGAATCTCACACTCAGGGTCAGAAAGGGATGTGAAGTCCCAGAAGCTACCTGGCCAGATTGCTCCCTGATGCGCAAGCTCTCTTAGGAGGAGGTGACACCCAAGGGCGACTTCCCTGTGCCATGCCCTCTGTCATCACATGCAAACACAGTTGTATGAAAATGAAGGCATTTCATATTGCTGGTGCTTGAACTGTGCTTGAACCTGGAAGCACGGCACTGTGTCAGTCGCAATTACGATGAGAATGCCCTCATTCCCACCTCATACCAATTGAGCACTTGCCTGTGCCAGGGCATCTTATGGGGGAAAGACCGAGGCTCAGGGCTTCAATCAAGGCCTCAAAGCAAATCTAGCTGTAACTGTTGTGAGACATTGCCTCCCCATGGGCCTAGCTCCTACATGGAGCAATGCCCCCTCTCTGTCCAGGCCTCTGTTTCCCTATCTGTGCAATAAGAGACTGGACAGTGAGCCATGAGGGTCCTTCCCACACTCACCCTCTGGACCCTTATTCTGTCCTCAAATGACTCAGAGACCACATGGCAGCCCCACTTCCACTGACTCACACAGTCCTCTGTAGAGGGAGCAGCAAGCCTCAGAGAGGGGATGCCATCTGCCCAGAGTCACTACTCAGGCTACTGACAAAGGCAGGTTTGAATGGAGGCTGGCCAACTCCAAAATCTGCATCCTTTCTCCAGCCCCCTCCACCTCCAGCGGAGATCATGGCTCCTCCAGGAAGGCATGTCAACCGCGCCCTCGCCTTCGTAGCAGCAAGGAAATTCAGAGACAGCGCTCTGCCACTCAGTCTGGTACAGCCCTGGGTGAGTGCTGTGTGCTTCTCTGAGCCTTGTTTCCGTCTGTAAAATGAGGCTCCAGGTCCCAGCCTAGGAAGACCTCTATGAGGGTGAAGAAAAAGTGGGAGCATGAAGGGTGGTTTGGCTGCTGATGGGGAGGGCTTTGTGAGGTCCTCTCACTGATGCCAGGGCAGTACATGCCACCATTCCTCTCTTCGCCTCCCCACCCCCACTCACTCAATAGGAAGGCTGCTAGGGAAGCCAGGAGGCTGAACTTGCCAGAGGTGTCAGTTTCCTTAATAGCCCTCCCTGGGTCTTACTTTCCCCATATACAAACTGGCAACAGTGACCACCAGCACTGAGCCAGGATCTTAGCAGGACCTATGAGAAAGACAGCCTTCTCCTCCACCTCAGCACGCCCCATCCAGCGGCAGTGCCAGGAGGCTAGGCCTCCATGTGCCATTGACCCTCAGCTCTGACTGTTCGTATGCCAATCCATAAAGCACTTTTCAGCTGTCTGCTCTGTTTTATTGTCAAAAATTCACTTTGTACTTGCAAAATTTGGGCTGCAAGTTGGATGGCCCTTCAGAAAGCCCGATGTGTCTTCCAGCTAAAGAGTGTTTCAAGGGCAGGAAATGGTCGCTGCCTTTCTCTGAAAGCCCAGCTCAAGCAGACACTCACTCACCTACTTAAAACTGCCACACTTCCATCCACTGGCCCCGCCACCACCGCTGAAGGACCGAGCCTCTGGATCAGATCTCATCTAGACATTGGGTGCTGACACCTGCCTCTCCCAGGACTGTGGGTGAAGGTGTGAACTGGGCAGGGGCTGAGAGGTCCGGGTGGTATGTGCAAAGTCATCTTTGCTAAGGTACTCTCATTTCAAACATTTGCAGAGAGGGGCTGATTGCAGGAAAAGCGCACTTGTTTTGGAGTTGGGTGGATCTGGATCTATTCCCTGGCTTTTCCATTGCCTGTGTGCTTTTGGGCAATACACTTATCTCTCCACCTCTCTGTCTCCTCTTGTGTAAAAGGTGATGATTATGATGGATAACATGTACTGAGTGCTAGACACTGCTTTAAGCACTTTACACATTAACTCATTTCATTCTGAGAACCCTGTGAGGTAGGTGCTGTCATCCCCATTTTATGGATGAGCAAACTAAGGCACAGAGTAGCCCACTAACAAGGGGAGGAGGTGGAACTCAAAGCCAGGCTGGCAACAGTCTGCACCCCACAGCCTCACAAAAGTCACAGGACAACATTGCTCACGGGGTGTCCCTGAGCCTCCCCACACAGGCCCTGGGCCTGGAGCAGGGTGTCCACTGCCAGTGTTGGCTGAGCTAAATGAAACCAACTCAAAGGCAGGCTGCCCTAGAGGAGTTCCTGGCCCTAAACCGCAAGTATTTGGCTGAGGAGCCAGGGAAGCGTCATAAAAGTCTCCTTTCAATCTGCCCAGGAGCACTCTTGTCTAGGGGGGACTGTGCCAGCAGCTGCCTTTGTTTACACCGAAGGCAGCAGGCTGGGAACCTTCATTCCTGCCTCTGCTGCCCACCAGGCTGTTACCTCAGGTGTGGTCTCTTGTGGGGTGGAGGGTAGCTGCTGTTTCCCACGCTTGCCTCAGAACCCCTCCACTGGTAACAAGTAGAGAGCAGAGCTATGACTCTGGGAGAAGAAACCCCTGTCCCCAGGCCTCAGCCAGGCATGTGCTAGGGTCTGTGAGGAGGGGAGCAGAGGGTGGCTGCTTTCATACAGTGCCTACTTGGTGCCACATCTGAGCATTACCTGTGTACCCTATACACCTGCTCCATCCCGACAAGTTCAGGACTATGACCGCCTAGGGTGGCTGAGGAAGCAGACTCTGAGAGGCTGTCATTTGCCCAAGGGTCCTCACCCAGGCCCAAGCAGAGCAGAATTCCCCACGTGGTGGGCTCGGGCTCCAAGGCCTACCCACTCCACAGTGCTTAGGGGGACTCCACCTCCCAGGTCAAAAGTTCATGCTCTGGCAGGGGCCTCTTGCAGAAACCCCACCCCCACCTGGCAACAGGGGTGGTCCATGGTGGGCTCCTATTTCATGGTGTTTTCCCAAACTGGTCTGCCCCCAAGTTCTCACCATAGCGTGGGTCACCTCCAGGCCTCCCCCAGCCTGTCCCCACTCTCAACCTGGGCCGCAGCACCCAGCACATCAGCCAGGGCTGGTCCCTCAGCCACCTCACAAATGTTGGTGTGTTCCCCTAGGATTTTTATATCTCAGGGTATAATTTTCAAAAAGCAAAATGCACAGCTCTTAAGAACAGATCCCAAACATGTCACCTCAACTATCCTTGATTCTTCAGTGAGACCTACAGGAGAATCAACACCCTTATTGCTAGCGTTTACTTGGTGCTAAGAAAATGCAATACGTCCTCTGTGCGTTCCATGCATTAAGGCATTTATCCATGGAACCTCCCTTTAGGAAAGTCTCCTTAAAAGCACATCACAGATGAGGAAACAGCTTGTAGATACCGGAGCCGAGGACCTGCTACAAGTTCTGCTCCCCACTCACTAGCTGTGGGCTTTGAGTAACTAACCCAGTTTATGCCTCAGTGTCTGCATCTGCACAACAAAAACACGGTAGTTCTCACCTCAGAGTGCAGTGAAGTTCAACAAGTAATTCCCACCAAGAACCTGGAGCAGGGCCCGAGGCCTGCCAGCCTTCACCCTCCTCCTCATAGCTAGCACAGGGCTGCCCTGGAGCCCTGCTTGCCACCTCCCTACCCCTGATATCTTCATCTGATGTCCTTGTCCCTGGTACTGACCCTTGTGCAGTCACACTGCTCCCCTCACCGAGGCCGTGCCACCAACCCTGGGGATGGCCTGGTTACTCTGCCAGGCTGAGGACAAGGTCCTGCTCCCACCTGCCTGGACCCCTCTGCCTGGCCCACACCATCCCCACAAGTGTTTTAACTGAAGCCCAGAGCTAGAACCAACCCCCACCCATCTGCTGCCTCTAACACGGTGCAGAGCCACCATCACAGCCTGAGCCCAACCCTGCCTGCCTTCCCATCCCATACTTTCCCAGACCCTGGACTCTCTTCTGCTTGGACAGTGATGAGCACCCCCACCCCCTTCACTCCTGCTATATTGAAGGCAGCTGAGACACACACTTTGGAATCCACCAGAGCTAGGTCTAAACTTGGTGCTACACTCACTAGATATGCATGTGGATTGGGTTTAATTGCTCACTGAATCTCAGTTGTGTCATATTAAAATGGGAATAATGACCTACTTCATAGGACTTGGTGGATGAAATAAAATACTACCATTTCTTGTGCAGCTGCCTCATGCCATGCCTTCTGCTGTGTGCATGTTAAATTTTTATTCCCTTTAATTCTTAGGCGGGAGGGATTCTTCATCTCAAGAACACACAGTGACTAGGTCCAATCAAGAAAAGCCTTTATGGTTCTCTACAAACAGAAGCTCAACAGTGATGAGCTACACCACAATTTTTCCCCAGATGTCAGAGGCTGCATTGGAGATGACGGGAATTTAGGGATCTCGTCAGATACAGAGAAACCAATGACAAAGGTGGGAGGTCCGAGTGCATAATGCCTCGGGTCTTGTCCAGGTCAGCATTTTTGACAGTCTGTGATCTTGGAACTTTTACCCCACCTCACCCCTGCTCCAGCAGAGGCAGTGGCAAGGGAGTGTGAGGGAGAAAGTGGGAGACTGCAGGAACACCCCCAGATGATAATGAATCCGAGTCCCATATGTGGACTTGATCTGGGACTGAGACACCTCTCTAGCCCCACCTTTGTCCACTAGGAACACACCCAGGAAATGGAGGAGTAGATGCTACCCCAGCCCAGCTTCCTGTGGGGCCTAAGAGGCCCCTTCAGAGCAGAGCTGTGGGACCATGGACACAGTGCATGATCAGGGCCTCAAGGAATTTGGGTGAGGCCAGTGGAGGCTGCAGCTCTACCCAGGGCCCTGCCCTAGCCCCTTCCTGTGTAACCTGTAGGCCAGGGTGGAGGCCCTCTGCTCTCCGTCCAGAAATCCCATGGTGGCCTCCCCAATGCTTCAGTCCCTACCTGGGGCCTCAGTCCCTGCAGAACCTACCTTGGTCACCTGCCCCATCCAAAATTTCCCCGTCTGGGCCTCATCTTCCTCTGCCCCCTCCCCACTGGGGTCAGCAGCCCCATTATGCCTCCATTGCTGAGGCCTTGGGCCAAGTGTTCTTCCCGAAACTGCCACTCCCCCTGAACAGGTGAGACCACTGTGGAAGTGGAGATTTGGGGCTCCTCAGGCCTCTCTATCACTTATCATCACTGAGGTGGCTCAGAGGGCAGGCCTAGTCCTTGTATTATCGAAAGGAAATGCCAGAAGGGAAATCCCACCTGAACCCCCTTCCCTGCCAACCCTCACATCTAGGACCAGGGCTCCTGCCTACTGGCCAGGAATTCAGGGCCCCTCCAAGAGTCCTGGCCTCCACACCCAGCTCTCAGTCCCACCCACATGTTGTCCCAGCTCCTCACGCCCTGCCTGAGACAAGAAGGGGAGCAAACTGTAGGACTTAAGAGGGAGAGGCCCAACCATGGTAGAGATGGAAGCTTCCTTGGTCTGACATGGGTCTGACATTTTTGAAAACCAAAGTACCCTGACGCCCAGGAGCCCTCCCTGCAGCCCCCAGAGGCTCACCTACCCTCCTCTTTCCTTGGGTGAGCTACCTGCTTCCCCAGGGCTTGGTCAGAGCTATGATCCCATGTGCTGTCTCCCTGGGACTGCCTTCTGCTCCCTCCCACAGAGGGGCCTGGAGATCCTCCAACACCCAGTGGGAAGAGCAGAGGAGCAGTCCACCAGGCCCCTAAGGCAGGTCCAATCAGGGATAGGCCCTGGGCCTCTGGCAGCTGCCCCTACCACCCCGTGTGGTTAGAAAAGAAGCACTGAGGAGGGCAGCGGGTGGGAGGCAGTCAGGGACCCACTCAGAAGGGCAGTGCAGTCAGGGCACCTCCTGGAGTAGCAGAGGCGTGTCTGAGTTCTGTGCTGAGACGCTGGGTGACTCAGGACCAATGAGCCCCAGGCCATACAAATTAAGGATGGAGTCAGCAATGATGCGGGCTGTACGTTTCTGGTACCCTCCTGAGGTCACCATGAGGATGGGCACCTGGTGGGCACGGACCACCCGGAACACCAGTTCATCTCGCTTCACGATGCCCTGTGGGGAGATTGGGAAGGCTGGTTCAGGCACACCTTGATCCTCATGGTATCACGAGTCCTGCTACTTGCACCCACCCCCTCTCTGACATCAGGAGAAACACCAGTGTGGCCCACCTGTCCTGCTGCTGCTGAGTCTGCAGAGCCGACCCTCCCCTGCCCTCCGGGGTCAGGACATACCTGTGGGCTAATGGACAGTCCCCCAAGGCGGTCACCCTCGAGGACGTCAGTGCCTGCATTGTACACCACCACGTCGGGAGGATGCTCCTGAAGGGCTTTCTCAAGGTTCCTCTCCACTTTACCCAGGTACTCCTCATCCTCTGTGCCCCACTCCAGCTCCACCTTCCGCCTGATGGCCTCTAAGAGGGATACAGGAATATCCTCAATGTGCAGAGAAGAGAAACTGAGACTCAAGAGGGCAAAGTCAGCCTGGGTCCCTGTTAGCACCCAAGGCAGGACTAAGCAATGGTCTGACTTCAGCACTGCTAGGGCTCTCATTTCACCTCAAGTAAGCTAAAAAGAGCACCAATAGCTGCAAAGCAGGGGCCCAAGGGAGAGAAGGGGAACTGAAGATAAACACTTTGCCCTGCAGAATCAGAGACCGGTGTCAGACATCTGCTCTCACTGCCTCCATGAGCCCATGCCCGGACACATGGGTGCCATGTTGTGCCCTCATGTCCAAATCCAGCACATTCAGGATTCAGTTCAGAAACTGGTCCCTTGGGCCACACTGGCTGCTGACTACCCAAAGCAGACTCACTCACTAGCCCTACCAGCAAAGGTGCCCCCTACTCACAAAGTGAGCAGGTCCCTGTACTTTCACAGCTGATCTGAGCATCTCTGCCTTTAGATTGTCAAGTTTAACCTGCCTGCATTTATTTTAACCACTATTATATTTTAACTAATTTCTGCTATCTTATTTAGAATATCCTATTTATCGTATTTTCCCCTTGGTTTCTTTTTCATCTCTTCCACTGACAGACAGACACATACCTAAGAGTCTATTTTTATCCTTCAGATGGCTGCCCCCAATATAAGGACCCACACATGTTTATTAGACAGGCTAATGCGATCTTCGGTGGTCAAGTGACTTCTTTCGGTCTGTTTCCTCATCTATACAATGGGAACAATTCCCAACTTGCAGAGACGCTGAGAATACATGAAGTGAATTCTGCAGGGCCTAGCACACAGGAAATACTTAGGAGGGAGAGTTCCATTCATTTGAGAGTGCACTTAGGACCGGGGGGGTGGGGAGCAGCTTACGCTTGGCAAAGCGGTCCCCGGGGTAGATATGGCGATTGTAGACGTCCATGATGTACACACGCTTGTCGCCCATGAAGTCCCGCTCGTGCCCATTGCCCTGTGGGGAGAACATGGAAGCCACTTGCGGGTAGGTGCCCTCAGCAAGGCCAAGACCACCCCACCCAGGACCCGCCCTCCCCCACCCCCCGACCCTGTGCCTGAGCAGTGTGGTTTGCCCTTAGAGCAGAGGATCTCATGGCTGTTAAGTGACAAAGCTGGGATTCAACCTCAAAACCTGGCCCCATGACCTTCCAGTGTGACCTTAAGCAAACCCTGGCCCTGTCATTTTCTTCTCCAGGAAACAAGGCAGGAATCCTGGCTCCACCACCCTCTCCAGTCTGTAGTAGAATTGACTGGGATCAGGCATGTGAAATTGTAAAAAGCTGTACTCATGTGACTTGGTTCAGAAACTTGGTGTCACATGACCTTGAAGCAGGGCGCCGGACCACTACAAAGCTACAGCAGCACAGGTGTAGGAGGGGCCTTCAAGAGCCTATGGATGCCCTGCCTGGTCTTTCACCAGAGGAGCCAGACCTGAGTTTCAAGTCCTGATACTTTCCCTGCAGGCAGTGAAAGTTGCCTTGGAGCCAAGCAACCCTGAACTGGTATGAGTGAGCATTTTCCTGAGGGGCTGGTCTGCAGTGCTTCTCAGCCCTGTGCAAAGTGACCATGGAAGCCATTTGGGGGGGAGGGGGTGGAGCGCAAGAACAGCACTGCCAGACTGGGTCTAGGAAGAGCCCTCGGCCTGGCGTGTGGGGACAGTCAGGAGAAGGGAGGGAGCACGTTCAGGTGTGATAGGAGCATTGAAGAGGACCAGCCACCCTGTCTAGGCTGAGAGGAGCAAAGGAGAAATAAGAACTCTTTGCTTCCAGCCTCTCTCTCCAGACACAGGGAGCGGGATGGATCAGGATGAAGGTGGCAGAAGTCTGCCTTGGCGCTCAGGGCTGTTCCCAGGGTTGGGGGAGTTCCACAGTGTAGGGCTGCATGAGAGATGTTGATGGGGAGCATGCAGAGGGGGCCTGAGGAGGGGGACCCATGAGAACCCAGCTGCCATGGGGCACTCACCTGATGGGCATCGAGATCAACAATGGTGGCCCTGGCGATGCCCTCCACTCGCTCAAACAGAAACTGCCCAGGGGAGGAGAGGGAAGAGGTAAGGACCCACAGAAGACATGGCCCCTCAGGACTCCCAGTTGGTGAAGGGCCAGGGCAGGAGGCCATACATGCTGTGGGCTATCAGAACCAGGCTAACCCATCACATGCCCAGCAGAGCTTGTAGCTCCAGGGAAGCATGTCTGCATGGTCGGGAAGGTTCCCTGGAGGAAGGGGCCTGTTCTGTACCATGAAGGGCCAGAACTCAGGAGGTAGGTAAGCAGGGGAGTGAGGCTGGTCCTCAATGACAGCCCAGGAATCCCGAGGAAATGTGTGGGGCTAGAGGAGGGGGGACCTCCCCTCAAAACTGGGTCTGGAACTTTATTCTACAATCTTTGCCTTCCTGCAACTCTATGTCCTCATGCCTCCTTCCCCTCCCTCCAGCCTCTAGGAAGGTCCGCTATGTGTTTCTCCCTCTGACGGCCAGGGTCTGCTGACCTACCCCACCCCCACCATTAGTTTGTGTGCCCTGTGAGAACAGGGACCATGATGGCCTATTCCTGACACCCAGCCCAAGGTCAAGCACAGGGTGGTCAGGGGGAGCTCTAGGGTCCTACAGACTTGGAGGCCAAGGCCAGCTCTGCCCCTTCTGGTTCTGTGACTTCACCTCTCTGGGCCTCAGTTTCCTCATCTGTAATATGTGAGGATTAACTGAGGTAAGCCATGAAGAACAGTGGCTGGCATAAACTTGAGCCTGTAGTTAATGCCATCAGTATTATTGTGATGATTATTATTTCTATCTCCTTCTCACTCTTCAACAATTCCCTTCTTATACGGTTGCTGCTCCCTCCATCCCCTGCCATTGTTGAAGGCTATGATATCTCCCTCCTGTGGGGCTATAATATAACCCCACAGAAGAGAGTGTCAGATCTGGGTCTGAGCCTGAGCCTGGCTGAACAATGCAGGAGCTTCCTCCCCTTCTGAGGCTCAGTTGCTTTCTCCATAATGTGGGGTGAGAACACAAAACTAGGAATGGCAGGGGGATTCCAGGAAGGGCTCTTGAAGGTAAGTCCCCAAGTGCTCTCCTGCGCACCTTGATGGCAAGTGTGATGTCTGCATAGGCGCAGAAGCCCCCGCCCCGGTCGCTGGAACAGTGATGGAAGCCACCACCTACAAAAGGGCAGACGTGGTGTGGTCAGGGCCAGGCTTAAGAGCTAGACCCAGGTGCACACCCACCCCCTGGCCTCCCAAGGGGCTCTTCCTGCTCAGCCCCCAGGAAGATCTCCTGGGACTCCAGGAAAAGTGAACTGTGTGCCTAGATATGTCACCACCCCCAGGTCAGGAGGCAGCTTTGCCATCACAGCCACCGATGTCAGTGAAAGAAACCCCTTAGGTTGTCCCAATAATTTGGCCCCAATGCCCACTCACACCCTCAGGGTATAGGAGCTTATCCTTCCTAAGGTAGTGAGTCACCAGAGAGGTGGGCCTGCCCACATGTGAGTCTTCCTGCCAAAAAAGGATGGTGGGGCTCTGGGGGCAGGTTTACCTTGGGACCACCCAGATCCTGCAGGATGGTAGAAGGGGATATCATACAGGGCACAGTCTGCTGGCCGTGGCTGCCCATGGCAATGGTGAGGGCCCTGGTAGCCGGGGTCCAGCCCCCTTTATCCCTCAACTCCAAGACCACAGCCTCAGAGCCTCAGTGACCATGGAGACCATTCCCCTGCAACCCCTATAAGAACCTGAGCTACAGAGCTTCTGAAGTTGAGCCCACACTGCCTCACCTGGCAGTGTAAATCCAGGGCCCACAGATGCTGGGACTTGCTTCTTGCACCACTTAAGAGGCAGTCATTGGATCATAATGATGAGATAACAGTCAACAGTGAACTCTTAACCACGCACTGAATTCACTGAAGTCTCTCTATAGCCCTAGTAGGCAGCATTATTGTCATCATCTCCATTTTAGATTCAGAACCTGAGGCACAGAGAGGGTCAGCAACTTGCCCTGTGTCACACAGCTAGCTAATGGCAGAACAATGATTCAAACCAAGGTATGGACCAGGATCTGGGCTCTTAACATCTTCCAGGCCATAACACTTTCCATGAGGGAAGGGCCTGGGTCCTCTTGGGAACCCTATAGAAACCCATGGCAAGTGTCACTCATTCATTTGTTCAGCAGAGTATCATAACATCATGGTTAAGCCAGGCCTAAGGATAGGTACCTGGACATACCAAGGTGGAAGAGATCCAGACCCTGGCCTTCCAGTGCTCACAGTCCACGGTGGGGGTTGGGGGAGGAGCAATGGGGCTCTGAGCAAGCTACTAGGCCTCTCTCTAGGTCCATGTTCTCATAAAAAAAACTGGACTGAACAATAACACCCAGCTCAGACGAGAGGCTGGACAAGAACAGGGCTTCGCAAACTGTGACATGCCAAGCCTCCATGAGGGACATTGGCAAGGGTGAAGAAGACCATGGGTGCAGCCCTCCCATGAGCCAATCTTCTGGGAGAGGCCAGGGGACTGAGGAATGATGGCCCTCAAGGCCCCTGAGAACAAGGTGATATTGATCCTGGGCCTGTCCACCCACCACAACATGACCAAGCCCCTGCAGACTGTCCTGGGCCCTAGAGGTTGATGGAGCCTTTCGGAGTAGCCGCTGAAACTCTGCAGGTTTCAGTCCCATGCAGAGCTGTCCACGGATGGCACAGGCTTTCTGGGAGAGTGTGTTCCCCATCACTGGAAGTATGCAAAGGCAGGACTGGGAAGCAACCTGGAGAACTCTTTTAGACAAAGATTCCAAGCCAGATGGAGGCACTGATGGGTCCCTCCCAGCCCCCAGGCCTTGACAGGCCAGCTCCCCCAGGAGGGGCACTTACCCACATTGATGGCCCAGCCTCGCTCCACTGCCAGCTTCCCTGCCTGGGAGACAAGCACAGAGTGAAGGGCAAGGCAACCCTCTCCACTCACTCCTCACTCATCCACTGACTCACTCACTCATCCCATAAACGGTGCTTCTAGCCAGCTCTGAGGTGAAGCTACAGGAGGCTCCCACCCCTGGGGCAAATACAGTCCCGGTAGCAAGTACCAGATGGGTTGGCATATAGGACGCGCAGTGCATAATCCCCTTTGCAATTTTGTGAGGAAACTAGAAGAAACATAAACTGACAATGACTTTAATGAGGCTTTCAAAGAGAAAACAGACAAGTCTTTACTCATGGGAATAGAGTAGACTGAATACTGAAATTCCATAGGAAATCAAAGTTTTGGGGTGTGCAGTAATACTCTAATAAACTAAAAAAACCACACAAATTTGCAAGCTAAAAAGAAAACTATAGGGATCAACAGGTATTTATCCAGGCCTGAATCAGACCATTGACCATTGAAATCTGAAATGTTTCTGTGGCTAATTTTAAAGGAAACTACACAGAGGACAGGAAAGCTAATTTTGCCAGGAGTGTTCATCGCCACACCCATGATAGGGAGAGAGGGAGTTCCATCCATCACTGAAGTCATGGGGGTTTGCTTTTCCATCTTAAATCTGATACATTGGAGCAATTGTTTTAGGATATATCTCTGGGGGATGGGATATATCTTATATACCAGCAAATACAGTAACTCAACAGGAGTTCCCCAGGGGAAAAAAACAATGAATTCCAATGCCCTGGGATGGGGAAAGCTTTGAGAAAGAGTCATTATTGCTGGGCTTTGAGGAATATTTAGGATTTTGTTCAACTACTACGTGGGAGGAGGGCATTCCAGATGGGGAGGTCAGGATGGGCAAAGGCCCAGAGGTGGGAAGGAAGCAGGTGGAAGGGTCCCCAGCCCAGCCTGCATCCCACTTGCCTCCTCACCTACCATTATGGTTCCTCCTGTCTGGATCCGAAGGGGCTTCAGCACCTTCCTCTGAACAAGGAAGTTGGGGAGAAAGATGAGAGGGGGTATTTCTGTGATGGTGGCGACAGCAAAGGACCACTGTGGAAAGAGACGCAGACCATTGGCCTCCCACTGTCATGCCCAAAGCTAGGAGGCAGCAGCTGGGAAATCAGATTTCCTCTAATGCCAATTTCAAAGTGCCTTGGGTGAACTCTGGGTCAAGTGCAGTTACTTTGGTAAGAAACAAGACCCCCCCCACAGGTCTGAATCCCACCTTTGGGCTCAATAAAGAACAGTTTACACAGCATGTTTTCTTAAAACTCGGCTGGAACACATCCCTCAGTGCTTCAAAGCCCTTGGCTGCCCTCTTGTGCCCCAAACGAGAGCTGAGGAGCACTCCGACAGGCCCATCCCACTCACTGTACAGAAGAGGACAGAGGATCTTTCTTGCCGAGGTCACATGCTGCCTCACTGACAGAGTCCAGGTGTCCTGCTCCCCCAGCAAAGCATGGCCTCTTTATCCACTGAGAACTGGGCCTCCTTTCAAAAGAGGCATCCTGCCCCCTCTCCAGTTACTGAGGCAGGAGGAGCTGGGGAACCTAAAAGGCATATGCACTGAAATAAGGACACAGCTTTTCCTGTGACCTTATTCCAGTGACCTCCCAGGTCCCTGGCAAATGTCCATGTACCCAGTTCCTGAACCATCTCCTGCCTGGCTGAGAATGACCTAGGCCCAGGCTCCCTGCTCCTACTGACTGCAGGTGGAGGCCAAGAAGGCCCAGGTTCTTCTAAGTGTCAGGCCCCGAGGTGGGGGCTAGACCACTTCTCCTGTCAGGATGCTTTTTGTAGCCTACTGTGAAAGTGCTTATATGCAATGTGACAAGCCCTGCAATGGAGAAGAACATGGTCTGAGCCGGGGTGGGGGCAGACAGGCTTTCCAGAGGTACTAACATACATGAAAGCAGACTGAAGGTGAACAAGAGTTAGCCAGTTGTAGGGGTCAAGGTAAAAAAGTTATTGCTGGCGGAAGAGAAGTGAGTCCCCATGTTCAATGGAAGTTGGGTATAGCTGGGACATATATGGCTGGTCTGCCAGCGAAGGCCCTCAGGCATGTCAGAGCAGTAGGGAGCCTCAGACAGCACTTCCCACACTGCTGCAGTTGTAACAGGAGAACCAGTTAGGGGGTCAAGAAGAGCAGCAGCAGCCCCAGGAAGGAAGTGAGAGATAATGAAGGTGTGGGGAAGGTGAGATGGGGATAGTTAACAGACGACAGATGAATAGAGGTGTCCAGATGCAAGGTCAGAACCCCAGCACTCCGACACTGAAGGGCACAGGTCAGGCTGGAGCTCACTGGGATGAAAAAGGGCTATCTGGGGACCAACAGGGTGATGGGGAATGGGTGGTGGGGGATGACAGGTGCTCAGGAGGCCAGCCACTAAGAAGGTTTCAGGAAGGAGTGAGCAAAGTCGGATGTTGAGGCAGCCAAGGCATCCAATGACAGAGAACTAGCGGGAAGGTGTGGCCACTGTGATCACCAATCAGGAGAGAATTAGAGATTTAGGCCTGGAGAGGCCTGCAGAAAAAGAATGTGCCTGGAAAGGGCCAGGAAGGTGTGGTGGCAGTGGAGGAGGGCACTCCTGAGAGGCTGGGGCAGGAGGGCAGGACAAAACAGCCCACAAATGGGCTACTGTGGGTTAGGCCACCGGCCAACATGGGAGACATTTTGTCAGATTGCCTGCACTGCCACTGAACACCTGTGTGGCCACCCCTTCCAGGCTGGCAAGGCTGAGGATAGCTGAAGGCTGGGCAAGCTTGCTGTGCTCCTTCATTCAAGTGAGCAGGGCCTACAGAATCTGGATTACTTGTCTTGAATGAGAGGTGTCCACCCAGCCCACTGCAAGCCCTGGCCCTCTCTGGCTGTAACATGGAGGTACCATGGGCCCAGAGGGGGGTGGTGGGTGGTAGAGCTAGGACATGCTAGACAGCTGCAAGACCCACCCCTGTGTATATGGATTGTGTATTCATATTTGTGAAGCTGCAGTGGTGTGTGACAAGACATGGGGACTTCTAAGTTACAGACTGAATTTTACATGGGCCAAGCATAAAGTCACCAGAAGCGCATATGGGATTCAACCACAGGGACCAACTCCCACAGGACAAGGCACCCATCTGTCAGTATTTCTTGACTTCTGACCATGAAAGACAGGGCTAGGCCTTCTTCTCAGCCCAGATGTGGTTTCAGTTCAAGGTAGTGCTGTGGCTTACTGACGCTCTAGACCTGAGCTAGCCAATCCAGGAACTGCCAGCCACACATAGCTACTTACATATAATTTTAGGTTACTTAAAATTTTTTTAAAGTTTTTTTTTAATTAAAATTTTGTTCCTCAGTCACATAAGCAATATTTTAAGTGCTTAATCACCACACATGGCTAGTGACTACTGGACTGACAGAATCCTTCTAGAACATTTCCATCATTGCAGAAAGTTCTGTTGGATATAGCTGCTCTAGAAAAAAACCATGAGTGGCCACAGTGAAAAATAAACGGAGGGAGTGGGGCAGACTGTGGGGTGATAGACACTCCGGTGCCAGGAGCAGACACTTTATCTGGGAGGTGCAGTAGGCTGGAATAGGCCCACCCAGATCTGCCTGCAGCCTGGCCCCAGGCAAGGGCATGGAGGGACAGGCTGGATCAGAGCAGGATAGGGACAGGGCTCATAAGTCTTCCTCAGTCACACTGGTTCAACTCTGAGCTCTGCCACTGCGTGAATTTGGGCATGGCCCTCTACTTACCTGTGCCTCCTATCTCCTTCTCAATGAAACAGGAACTCCTCCCAACTAGGCCTGGAATGAGGGCTTTAGAGCCACTGGAGAGGTCTGTACTCACTGCCCAGTGTAAAGTACCGCAGCCTGAGCTCCCTTGACCCCCTGCCTTTGTTTCATCTTTGTGTACAGCACTTGTCTCTACCAGACAATAACAATACTTCTATGTCAGCTCTCTCAACAGGACACCAGCTCTGGCAGGGCAGGCACATGCTCGTTCCTGCTGCAATGATGCCTGGAACAAAGTAGGTACTTGTTGCTCATACCTGCAATACCCCCCAGATCCCTACCTGCACCCTCGCCTGAGAAGGCCACCTTGACTGTTTTATCCCAGAGAGCCTTAAGAGCCTGGCCTCCTGCTCCTAGGACACACCCCATGGGGTCAGGCTGAGGCCACACTTCTGGTGAATCCACATGTAGGCCCAGCATCTTCCCCTGCCTTCTCTGCCTCCCACCCTCTCTTATAGGTTTCACCTGCAACCTTGTACCACATAAATCCCTGCTGCAGGCTCTGTTTCTAGGGCTGTGCTTCTCCAAATGTGGTTCCTAGACCAGCAACAACAGTGGCCCCTGAGAGCTTGTTAGAAATGCACATTCTCAGGCCCAGCCCAAGACCTCCTGAATCAGACACTGGAAGTGGAGCCCGGCAACCTGTCATGACAAGCCCTCCAGAGAATTTGATGCTTAAGGGAACTAGACCTCACTGTTGAACAAATGAATGAACGAATGAGCTACAGTGAGCATGTGAGGTTTATCCCGGCCTGATACTCACTGCCCACTAAAGAGCATGGCCCAGGAGCTTCCCCATTCCACAGCATGGTCATATGTCAGGGCCTTCATGCCCAGGCAGCCATTTGGGAACCCCACAACACTGCACTGCTCTCCAACTGCCTGATTTCCTCAGGTGGACCCCTGCCCTTAGAGGTCCAGACCAACAAGGGCTCTCAGGGAAGAGACTGGCTGCAACCCTACTTGGAACCCCAACTGCTTGGCTTGGGTCAGGACTTTCCAGCAGTGGAAGTGGGAGCAAAAAGAGAGAAGGGAAAAAAATCCCACATTATCATCTTAGTTGATGAAAAAAAAAAGCCTCTGACAAAATCCAACACCCTTTCATAAAATCAATCAACGAGTTAGGAATACAAGGGAACTCCCTCCTCATGACAAAGGGCATTTGTCTCTCACACACATACAATCCCACAGCTAACACCATACTCAGTGGAAAATATTTCCCACCTAAGATCAGAAACAAGGCAAGGATGACTGATTTTGCCACTTTTATTCAACTGGAAGTTCCATCCAGAGCAATGAGGAAATATAAAGAAATAAAACACATCTAAATTGGAAAGGAAAAACTAGAATTCATCTCTATTCACAGGTGGCACAAGGTTTTATACAGGAGATCCCAAAGAACAAACATGAACACTGCCCCCCACCAATTAAACTTAAGAAATACATTCAGCAAAATTGCAGGACATAAGATCAGCACACAAAAAGCAGCTGTATTTCTACACACTAACAACAAACAATTCAAAAATAAAATTATGAAGATATTCCATGCAACAATATTTTTACAGATATGTCCCCTAGAGCAAGGGGTATAAAGGAAGAACTAAAAAATGGGACTTCATCAAATTAAAAAGCTTCTGCATGGCTAATGAAAACATCAGCAAAATGAAAAGGGAACCAACCGTATGGGAAAACATATCTGCCAGTGATACCTCAGACAAGGGTTTGATCTCCAAAATACATAAAGAACTCACACGATTCCTGGAAGACAAACAACCCAATTAAAAAATGGGCAAAGGACCTGAACAGACATTTCTCCAAGGAGGACATACAGAGGGCCCACAGACATGACAGGATGCTCAGCATCACTAGCCATCAGAGAAATGCAGATTAAAACTACAATGAGATACCACTCCACACTGATCAGAATGTTCACCACTAATAAATCAACAAAGAACAAGTGCTGGTGAGACTGACAAAAAGGGAACCCTAGTGCACTGTTGGTGGGAATGCAGACAGATGCAGCCACTGTGGAAAACAGTATGGAATTTCCTCAAAAAACTAAAAATGGAACTACTTTTTGACCCAGCAATTCCTCTGCTGGGATTATACCCTAAGAACCCTGAACCACCAATTCAAAAGAACCTGTGCACCCCAATGTTCACAGCAGAGCAATTTACAATATAGCCAAGTGCTGGAAACAACCTAAGTGCCCACCAGTAAATGAATGGATCAAAAAATTCTGGTACATTTACACAATGGAACACTATGCAGCAGAAAGAAAGAAGGAGTTCCTACCCTTTGGGACAGCATGAATGGAACTGGAGAGGATTACACTAAGTGAAGTAAGCCAGGTGGTGACAGACAAAAACTATGTAATCTCACCCATAAGTGGAACTTAATCAACAAAACAAACAAGCGAGCAAAATATAATCAGAGTCATCGAAATAAAGAACAAATTGACAGTGACCCCAGGGGTGAAGGGAGGGGGATAACGGAAGAAGGGGAAAGGTTGTCCAAGAACATGTGTGTGGGGGGGGTAGAGGCGGCTGAGGAGGATTGAATTTGGGAGGTGGGGGTGGGTAGGGCAGGGGAGAGTAATGGGGGGGAAATGGGGACAACTGAAACTGAACAACAATAATAAAAAAGTAAAAAAATAAAATAAAATCGTCTGTTCACACTTTTCATTTTGGATAAAACAGGCACGATTGCGCCATGCAGGTAGTCTGCAATTAACTTTTTGTGACTCTGTCCTCTGTATCTATAGATGTCTTTTTAATGCTTTGGTGTCTGGCAACTCTAGTCACTTAAAAATATATTTCTTTTATTAATAAAATAACTATCATTAAAAAAGGAAACAAAGAAAACCATGAACATAATTCCATTTACACCATCAAAAATTAAAATACTTGAAATAAATTTAACTAAGAAGATGCAAAACTTACACACTGAAAACTCTAAAACACTGTTGATGAAAAAACTTAAAGAAGATTTAAATAAACGGAAAAAGTATTCTGTGTTCATGGATTGACCTAATTAATATTGTAATGATGGCAATACTTTTCCAAATTCATCTGAAGATTCAACACAATCCCTATCAAAATCCCAATGCCATCTCCCCCTTTTTTTTTTTTTTCAGAAACAGGGAAGCTGATCTTGCAATTTATATGGAATCTCAAGGGACCCTAAATAATGGAAACAGTCTTGAAAAACAACAAAGTTGGAGGACTCATATTTTTCAATTTCAAAACTTACTACAAAGCTTCAGTAATCAGAACACTGTGGTATTGGCACAGGTAGATCAACTGAATAGAATTGAGAGTCCAGAAATAAATACATACATCTATGGCCAACCGATTATCTATAGGAGTACTAAAATCAGTCAATGGAGAAAGAACAGTCTCCTCAACCAACTGGTGCTGGGAGCACTGGATATCGACAAGCATAAGAATGAAGTTGGATGCTTACCTTAAGACCATGTACAACAATTAACTCAAAATGGATCAAAGGACAGCACCACAGCACAGTAAAGAGAGTTGCCCCACCCTGGCGAATACCTAAGTCTCCATCCCTTACAACTTATCAGGTCTGCCAAGACAAAGAAATATGGCCAAAATGAAAGGACAGATCAAAACTCCAGAAAAAAGAACTAAGTGACAAGGAGATAGACAATCTATCAGATGCAGAGTTCAAAAAACTGGTAATCTCACAGAATTGATTGAGTTTGGTTGCAAAATGAAGGAAGAAATGAAGGCTATACAAAGTGAAATAAAGAAAAATATTCAGGGAACCAACAATGAAGGGTAGGAAACTGGGACTCAAATCAATGATTTGAAGCAAAAGGAAGAAATAAACATCCAGTCAGAACAGAATGAAGAAACAAGAATTCAAAATAATCAGGAGAGGCTTAGGAACCTCTGGGACAACTTTAAACATTCCCACATCTGAATCATACACATGCCAGAAGAAGAGGAAGAGCAAGATGTTGAAAACTTATCTGAACAAATAATGAAGGAAAACTTCTCCAATCTGGCAATAGAAATAGACTTCCAGGAAGTACAGGAAGCTCAGAGGTTCCAAACAAGTTGGACCCAAGGAGGAACATACCAAGGCACAACAGAATTACCTTACCTAAGATTAAAGAGAAGGTGAGAATCTTTAAAGCAGCAAGAGGAAAAGAAAGTTACTTACAAAGGAGTTCCCATAAGACTATCAGCTGATTTCTCAAAAGAAACCTTGCAGACAAGAAGGGACTAGAAAGAAATATTCAAAGTCATGAAAGGCAAGGACCTACATACAAGATTGCTCTATCCAGCAAAGCTATCATTTAAAATGGAAGGGCAGATAAATTGCTTTCCAGGTAAGGCCAAGTTAAAGGAGTTCATCATCGTCAAGCCCTTACTCTATGAAATGTTAAAGGGACTTATCTAAGAAACAGAAGATCAAAAACTAGGAAAAGTAAAATGACAAAAAACAACTATTAACAACTGAACCTAAAAAAACAAAACTAAGCAAACAACTAGAACAGGAACAGAACCACAGAAATGAAGATCATATGGAGGGTTATCAGTGGGGAAGGGGTGGGAGAGAATGGGGAGATAGGGTACAGGGCATAAGAAGGATAAATGGTAGGCATAAAATAGACAGGGGGAGGTTAAGAATAGTATAGGAAGTGGAGAAGCCAAAGAACTTACACATATAATACATGGACACGAAGTACAGGGTAAGGGAATGCTGGAGTTGGGGGCTGTGCTGGGCAGAGGGGTATAAAGGGGAAGAAAAAATGGGGCAGCTATAATAGCATATTCAATAAAATATACTTGAAAAATAAACCCCTATAGGCTAGTAACAAAAAAAAAAAAAAGTTAAACAGATTTACCATATGACTCAGCAATTCTACTCCTAGGTATACAACCAAAATAACTGAAAACAGGCATTCAAACAAATACTTGTATCTGAATGTTCACAGTAACACTGCACAAAAGCCAAAAGCTGGAAGTAGCTCAAGTGTCCATTAGCTGATAAATGGATAAACAAAATGTAGCCTATCCACACAATGGAATGTTATTCAGCCTTCATAAGGAATAGAGTACTGACACATGCTACAAGGCAGATGATTCTGGAAAACACTATGCTCAGTGAAAGAAGCCAGACACAGATCTCATATTGTATGATTTCAGGTACACTACATAAAACATCCAGAAAGGCAAAACCTTTTTGTGACATGGTGGTCCCCCCACCACGTGAGGGGGCCCACCTTCCGGAATGGGGAAGCAACTGCCTAGTGGGTATCAGGTTTCCTTTTGGGATGATGAACATGTTTTGGAACTAGAGAGAGGGGATGGATGCACCAGATTGTAAATGTACTAAATGCCACTAAATTTTATACTTTGAGATGGTTAATGATTAATTTTATGTTATATGAACTTTACCACAATAAAAAAAAAAAAGTGTGGGGGTGAGAGAGGGGCCTCCTCAGGGAAGAAAAGTAAGATAGAGAGAGAATCAGAGCTACTGGGGGTCCCTTTTTCCCAGAGACTCTCCTGAGACATCTGCCTTCAGGCACTGAGCTTCCCTTTCTCCCACAGAACTGAAAGCACCACAAGGGCAGTGACTAGATCCCAATTTGTGGCCAAGCTTCCCTGGGCTGAGGCCAAAATTTCTGAGGCATCCGTGTCGTCTTTCTCTGGCATGCCCCATACTCAGTCTGAACAGCAGAAAATCCTGTAGTTTCATCCGCTGCTTCCAGCCTAGCCTGAGAGCCCAGGATCTCCCCCAATGATTATGTTTCCTTTCTCACTGGTCTCCCTGCTTTTGTCTGACAGCCCATTCTCATCACAGCCGCTAAGCAATTCAGTTAAAACCTAGATCAGATCATGTCCCTCTGCTTAAAACACTCCTTGACTCTCTTCTCCCTCAGAGCAAAGCCACAGCAGCATGAAAAGCCCCATGTGGTCTGGCCCTGATCCTTTTCTGACCCCATCTCTCTTACCAGTCTCCCTCACATTCCCTCCAGTCCAGCCACATTGGCTTCCCTACCGTTGCTGGAGATATTACCGCCTTGTGGCCTTTGCACTTGCTCATCCTGCTTGGAATGTCCCCTGGATGCGCACATAGCCTACTTCCTCACTGCCCTCAGCTCATGACCACATGTCAATAAGATCCTCCATGACCCCCTATTTCAAATTGCAGTCCTCGCCCACCCCTGTTTCCTGCAGAACTTTCTTAGGGTACTTTCTAAGATACTATATCATTGACTTGATTTTAATGTCATTAGCTGACTCCCCACCTAAATACCACTCCATGGAAGAGGGACTTGGTCTCTTTTGTTCCATCCCTCCCCCTGCACCTAGAACAGAGCATGGTGGTCACTAAATGCTGGTTAAACATGTCCTGAGCACTGTCTAGCTCAGGATGCACAAGGACAAGATGTCAAGTCTACATGACAACCTATGGAAACCAGTCACTGGGGTCAGCAGGAGGCAAGGGCCCTGTACTAGCCTGATTCAACCACCACCTTTAGTGGGGCCACCTCTGGGCCTTGTACACAGTAGGTGCTAAAAAGACATTTGCTTCTGTGAGTAGATATCACCCGTCAAACATCAGACTGCAGTGTCTCCCTCAGTGTCCTGTTTATTAAGCACAGAAGGCCACACCAGTGCAGGGCCAGGCATGAAGCTTGGAACAGAGATGGGGGGACAGAGCAAGGACAGGGCAGGGGAGAGGGTGGATGTTCCACAGTGCACATAGAACAGCCAACAAAAAGCAGCCCTAGGAGGCCTGCAGGAACTCTCCAGGGCACTGTTACAGCTATCTGCAGCACAGAAAAGAGAAAAGAAATATTGCACATGTCTGTGGGGTGAATGGTGCTATGTGCCCCTGCACTGCAACACCTAGATGTCAGATAATGCCCTGAGCATCCAGGGCACATAGCACCATATCAGTCTCCCACAGAATCCAAACTCCTCCCATAACTTGCAAAACCGGGTGTAGCCTGGTCCTCCTGGGCTCTCTCAGCACATTGCATGCCTCTTTGGTATTTTTGTCCCTTCAGCTGAGCTACTCAAAAAATATCCTTCTCCCTTTCAGGAGGCAAAGTCCCTTCCCACTCAGGCCTGAGACTCTGGAGCATTCTTTTTTCAAAACTCCACCTGTATCACCTACTCATTTAATCCCAGCTCAAATCTTACCTCCTCTGTGAGGCCATCCATGACCACTCAGTCTAAATGAGCTTACCTGAATCCAGTTACCCTCCATTTTTTCTTCCTTTATAGACCTTGGTGCTCTCTGAAATGCTTTCATGTGGTTACTTCTTTATTTTTCAGTCTCCCATAATGAGAATGCAAATCCACGGCACCAGGAAACCTTGTTTACTCTCTCTTTTTTTTTTTTGTACCTAGTACACAGTCAGTATTCGATATAGATGTTGAATGACAATACTTCTTCACTTTAGTAGGTGCTGTGGAATTCATCATGTTTCTCCTTTTGTTGTCACTGTCAGGGAGCTCCAAGTCAAACATGGAACTCAATCTACCATCTTGGTTAATCCTTCCAGTTGGGTATCTGAATTCTCCCCCTGCCCTTGACCTCAATTTTCTACTTGGGAATCTACCTGTGAATACTTTAATTATTACTTATCACATAGTAAGCTACCCTCAGGCTTTTGGGAGTCCAAGGCCAGGCATCCAGTAGGCCCCACATAGTTACCCTATAAGGGTCCCTTCAAACCGGTGGGGCCTTGAAGTGCCAGCCTTATCCCACCTTGGCCCCACTCTGTTCTGGTCTCTTTTTGCCCCAACTCAATGCCTCCTGTCCTTGTACCCAGTCCTCCCTCTCCAGACTCTGGCAGGCATGTCCTCCTGGCCTACCCCCTGGGCTATGGACTATGATCATGCCTGTCCAGGCCCCAGGAAACCAGGGCAGCCAAGTGCTGGGCTTCCTGCCAAGGCCTTGCACAGCTCTCTCTCCCAAGAGCCAGGTTTCAACTTCTTCCTGGTACTTTCATGAGTTAACACTGTCACGACTCCATCTAGAATTCTCACAGCTGGGCCAGAGTCTGAGAGAAGGGAGAGCAGTAGCTGTGACCAGGAACTAGGAAAACAGGACTGGATGCTGGTGTCTCCCCCAGGCCTGCCTGCCTTCCAGGTTGACCTTGAGTGGCAGTGGCCTCTTTCTGGGCCTAGGCTTTAACATGTATGGAGGGAAGGGTCCTGGTGACCTCTGGCATCTACTATGGCTCTGAGTCTAAAATGAGTCCAGCTGGGAAGCCTGGGGGTCAGGGGTCCCATACTCTTTTTTAAAAATATTTTTTTAATTAAATTGATTAAGGTGACATTGGTTAGTGTCATTATATAGTTTCAGGTATATAGGACTCCCATCTCTTGGGGGGCAAAGAACCTGTTGCATCTCTGATCCAACCAGGGCAGTCTAACAGCACCAAGCTCTCATGCAACCTTCCATGCAGCCTCCCCTCTGCTCCCACAAAAGACACTGACTGAACGCCTCCACCCTCAGCACCTCAGCTACTGATGAGAGCTATGGGGTCCTATAGAAAGAGTTCATAAGCATGCAGCCTGTAGGCCCAGTTTGGTCTGCAGGTAGGATTTTAAAATCCTAAATGAACTGTCATAATAAGATATCAGGAAATGTCACTTAATAATCTGGGTTTCTGGCTCTGCTTTAAAGCCAGGCGTTATGGCCATGCTGGGCCTACAGTGGAGCTGAGTAGCAACCTACTTGGGAAGGCCAGCAGCTTTCTAGTTCACCCACAAACCACCACCACCTGCCTTTATGTGCCATTTCTTTATGTGCCCTGCTGGGCCCTGGGGGTTTCAAACTCGTTTTTAGCCCCACAGTTTTCAATGAGTCTTTAGCAGAAGGTCTTAGAATAAAACCGTAAACTTCAGTCCAATAAAAAGTAAGCCAGAATAGGAAAGCTTTGATTGGATGGAGACAGGACTGGGCTCCCCCTGACCATCATTCCAGCAGGGGTCTTTGAGGCCTACTCATAGAACACAGACAGAAAGTCACTAATGTAGAAGCCCCAATCCTTGTAAAGTTTCACTCTCCACCAAGTGGACATCCCTTCTTTCATACTCCGCAATGGGGAACTTACCACCCACAGCGCAGTCTAGCCCATTCCTAGTATCTGCCTTTTTCTGACACCTTGTTCCCTCTCTTGCGGACCACAGACTCCATGCTTCCCCTGAACTATGAACAGGAATTGAACCCCATTGGGCTGTGCTTCTCCAGGCTTAGCTGCCCCTCCCATGACCACTCCTCCAGGCTGGCAGTCCCCTGGCCTGTGGCAGCCCCAGGCCCTTGGCCTTGTACCTTCAGCTCGTTGAGATAGCGTCTTGTGTGCACCACCAGCAGGTCCTCATCCGAGGCTTCCCGTGCCTCTACCAGCATGCTGTCTGACAGAAGCTTCTCTTCTGAAACCATAAGGAAGGTACCATGCTTCCCTGCAGTGAGGGCCAGGCCCAGCCCAGCCCAGTCCCAGACCCTCCCATAGGCTGCAGACTTGGCCTCTGTCAGCCCTGCCCCAGGAGAAGGTGGGTGCTGCTGATTTATGGGCATTCTGAGAAGGGGCCACCTGCCAGGCCAGTGTGAACAATGGCAAGGTGCTTAGGCCAGGGGACTTCGGACACTGTGCAGACAGCCATCCTTCCCAAGCCACTGATAGTTATGAGGTAAGCTCAGGTGTGTCTGGACAACTTTTACAGGCAAATGACACAGGGTCAATGATGTTGACTCTCAAGGTGAGACAAGCTCTCTGATCAATTCTCCCTGCACCTTCTGATAGCATCATGGGGGGCTCAGTATGGTGTAGCCATTCTTTAACACCTGCCTGACCCATTATCATCTCCTTTTTTAACCCCCCCAAAATCAGTCTCACAGCCTGCAGCAACAATAATCATCCTGAACTGAATTATACTCTTGTTTTCAATGTATTTATATTTTATCATGACTTTCTATTCAGGGCAAGTAAAACTTGCTTTTCCTATTTAGATGACATAAGTTTCCTTTTAAAAAAAAGTTTTATTCCTTGATTTTTAGAGAGAGGGGAAGGAAGGAAGAAAGAGAGGGAGAGAAACATTGATGTGTGAGAGACACATAATAGGTTGCCACTCACATGCCCCCAACTGGGGACCCTGCCTGTAACCCAGGCAAGTGATTAGGAACCAACTAGCGATGTTTCAGTTTGCAGATTGGCACTCAATCCACTGAGCCACACCAGCCAGGGAAATGTTTCCTTTTAAAACAAGTTTAAGTTTTTTAAAACGAGGGCTAAGTCAATAAAAAAATATGAAGTAAATAATGGAAGAGGTGATATGAAGAGACGGCAAGGTCCCAAGTGTGGTTTGTAAATGACCAACATTTAGAAACACTGCATTATTTCACTGCCCCTCACACACATCAGACAAAATTTGCTCCATTTTGCAAAAAAAGAAAAAGAAACTGAGGCCAAGAGCTCAAAGTGCTCTAGAGCAGTGAGAACAGGCCCATGATGCTGAGTTCTAGGGAAATCAAAGGGACACACAAGGTCAGAATCTAGGGGACCTGTTTTAAAATATTAACCTTAGAAACCAACCCTCAAAGACACCAACTAATTACATACAGTTCTCACATACAGTTCCATATACAGCAGGTGCTCCCCTAAGTCTACCCTAGAACATTCCATGGCTCCCCACTGCTTTCAGGCAAAGGGACGGCTCTTTTCTTAGAGGTACCCAAGACCCTTCGCATGTGGCCCCTGTTTCCTTTCTATTTATATCCTCATAGGAGAAAGGAGGGAACTCAGGAGGATTGTTGCCTCCAGATGTGGAAGACAAGGAACCATTCTGTAGCTACTAGGTGACACAGGAGCCCAAGAAAGGGAAATGGGGATAGTGACTCAGACTGGAAACAGAGCATTCAGGAAGGCAAGAGAACTGCTCACTTCATTCATTTGCCATCACTGCACATGACTTACATTCTTTTCTACTTAATATATTCTGTGAACACTCACTCTAGTCACTACTGCAAACAGAATATTAGTTATCACTTGCCATAAATAGGATTTAACCAGAAATAAAAAACAAGTACAATAGGAACAGTGTTGTAATTTATAATTTGATTCTATTTTCTGCAAGGCACAGAGCCTCAGGCTTGCTCTGGATTTGTTAAAAAGGGAGATGGGCTTAGTGTTAAAAATGGGCTAACCCCAAAGTGAGACTTTCTCCACGGTGTGATCAGAAGGATAAGTCATCCTACATCAGGTAACACTTAAGGTAATATTTCCTACTTTGCTCAGTTAGACCACCCTTGACAGAGGGAAAAAGGGGAATTATCCTTGCACTAGCCTACTGTGATGCCTGAATTTCCCATACGGAAACAGTGCAAGCATCACCTTGCTCCGTGGGATAAGCCAGGAAGCGGGGGAGGCTGGAGATCTGAGTTCCGGACTCCCCCTCTACCATTTAGTAGCTATGTGACTATGTGACATGTTTCCTAACTTTTCTGGGACCCATTTCCTCCATTGGTAATCAATGGGGTTGAAGCAAAAGTTCTCTTCCTCTTGGATTCTCTGAACTTGTGGGGGATGGACACTGGATTCCTCCAAACTTCAGCTTCCTGTGTCTTTCGTTAATTAGCTCCCTTTCTTCTGGGCTTCCAGGGGAAGACCCTGGACTTAGGCCCAGAGCGATGCAGATGCAGGGAAGGCTTGAGACAGGGACATATCATGCTTAGAAGTCTGTGTTGCAAAGATCGTTTTGACAGTATGGGTGGAAGGCAGTCTGAGGGCTGAGACTTTTGGTAGGAGAGTCTGAAACTTGTTTGAGGGAAAGGCAGTGGAGAGGGTAAAGAAGCAGATGTAGGGTTCAAGGAAGGGCTTTCCATACCTTTTAGGAAGCTGATCACCTTGCCCCATTTTCCTGCATCGAAGGGGTGCAGCTTCTCCAGGCCCATGAAGGTTATGTTGTATCGGGGCGAGTACACGATGGGCCACCGTGTCTCGGGCACATGCTGGTACAGCTGACTTGTATGTGGCCTTCCGAGTGCATAGGGACAGAATACACAGATAGGGATGGTCTCAGTGTGGGAAGCAGCCTCACCCTGTGCCAGTCAGCTTCGATTTACCAAATAGCCCTGACCTGGTACCACTAGCTCCTTCAGCAGCAGAAAAGGGGCCACTTAGCAACAGCAACAATAATAGCAGTTCCTCGCTGAGCATTGGCTCTTTCCCTGTACTATCCAACCCAATCCTGATAGCAGCCCTGGGAAGTAGGCACCACCATCTCATCAAAGGCTTGGAGAGGGAACCAAGGTCTCAGAGCGGGTCTGTGGACCAGCGGATGTACACCAAAGTGTGTCTGAATGCAAGGCCTTGGCATCTCACTTGCACGTTATAACAATTACACGGGAACAGGTGAATGGCCCTAGGCCTCAGTTTCCTAAAAATCATGTACCTGTTGCGAGGATCCAGACTATGCATCCCATCAGCTGAGCAAAGAAAGCGTCCTGGTCATGAGAGCTGGGGTCCCAGACACAGCCGGTAGGGGCTCCCGCAGATTGTGGCCCAACCCGGAGCTAGGGTGCTGGTCACCTCCGGCCCAACGCGCAGCTTAGCCCCCTCCCCACTCCATCAAACCTCCGCAGCTGCCGCACAGGGGCGGCTCCAGCTGCTGCCACTGCAGGGGCCTCCGCAAGGCTGATGGGGCCCGAGTGTAGACGTAACACCCGCGCAAGTCGCGGTCCCCCGCCCAGGTCGCGGCCTGGCGACGGGCTCCCGTCCCTTCGGCTGCAGAGAAATGGCAGGGGGTGCCCGGGAACACTGGGTTGGCCTGGGCGAATCGGACAGAATGATCCCTCGCCTGCCATACCTGGGCCTGCACCTGGCGAGCCCGTCCGGCAGCCTGCACACTGTGCTGCCGCCAAGGGGGACCCCTGGGAACGCCGGGGACTTAGGCGCCCCACCCCGTGCCCCAACCCCGGCCACACTCACATCCCGCTGCCGGGTAATCCCAGCGCTGGCCACCGCTCCACTACCGGGCGGCACGGGGCACAGCCCCGCCCAGGACACGCCCCCAGCCTCCGCTACCTCCGCTGGGGGCGGGTCTCTTAGGCTTAGCTCCGCCCAGCCCTCGTTTGCGTCACAGAAGGTCGGAGCCCCACGCTGAGGACTACCACAGGAAGGAGGCCACACCCTCAGCGCCCATCAAGCTCCAAGTCCCACCTTCCTCAAGCAAATGCCCAGTGGATTCGTGCCTGGAGCGGAAAGCCACGCCCTTTGAGGCGTGGGGGACAACCCCCAGCGAGTTTTTATCGCCGTGCGTCACAGGGTTGGACCCTGCTTGCTGCATCGCCCGCCCCAGGGGAGGGGCCATCCTAAACCTGGTACTAGGCCGCTCCCCGTTTCTGCAATCTCGTAAGGCAAGAGAACCTAGGAGTGGTTCACGCTGGGATTCCCGGCGCTGACACTGAGGTGGCGTCGCTGTGTGACCTTGGGCTAACGTCAGCGCTCTGGGGTCTCTGCTTCCCCGAGTAAAATGGTAGGGTGAGGCTGTGTGCTTGGGCAGCAGATCCGTCACCTCTCTAACTTGAGGTCACATGCGCCCTCTACCGGAATAAAGCCCCCAGCCCCATCTTTGGCGTCTCTGACTTTACATAAGCATTACCTGCACAAGTCACATAGGTTCTCTGAGTCTCAGTTGTTTCATCAGCAGAACCGGTTGATGATTCAGTCCTCAAGGTACAGTCCCTCGTCCTCCCTCCTCACTGTAGGAAGCCAAGACTACCCCCAGTGGCAGCTGATAGTGTCTTGGGGCTGGACCCTGGGCAGAGACCCCAACAATAGAGCCCCAAAGGCCAGAGACAATAGACCTTTCTGTGGACTCATCTATCCCTGCCAACCAAACAAGCAGCTGACCCTAGGGCTGCCAGGAGCAGAGCAGCTGGGATCCCTGGTGGCTGCATGAGGGTGTTGGGGTGACAGGGTCACTTGATTGTGTGATGACATTGGATTCTCACAACATAATCCTATAAGGGGGTGCTGACACACCTCAATTTTATCATGAGGAAACTGAGGTTCAGGTGTGGATGCAACCCATATTCCCCCACCAACCAGCCCAGTGGCCTTGGCAACTTGTTTTAGCTATCTGGTCCTTCCTTTCTGCATCTGCAAATGAGATGATGCCTGCCCATCTATCTCATGGGGAAGTTGACAGAATTGGAAGAGATAGTAATGCTGATAATTGTTTAAAGAGTACATAGCATGTGTTAGGCTCAATTTTAAAAGCTTGATGTTCTTTCAATCCTTAGGGCAAATCCTAAGAAGCAAACCATTATTCTCCCCATTTTACAGATGAAGAAACTGAGGCACAGATTTAGTTTGCCTAAAGGTCAGGGATGTGGCCAGATGTAAACTATAGCCACAGAAAGGAAAAAGTAATATTTAATGACAATCATAAACAAGAAAGTGCCTACATTGGCCCCATGTCATTGTGAGAGGTCAAGATTATCTCAGGGAACTTGCCCTGTGGTTTGGGAAAGCAAACAGATGAGCCCCTTGTTGGGAGAACCAGAGCCTGGGGCAAGCTGGATCAGGGAGCTGAGGCCAAAGAGAGTAGGAGTGCTCTGGATATTTTAAGTGTAAAAGGATATTTTAAATTGTGACTGGTGTGGCTGAAGAGGAAGGTGTTTTAGAAAGCCCCAGGGGCTTGGAAACACCTTCAAACCACCAAGACAACTTGGCCCACCGACGCGCACTGTTGCTAAACAACCAGTAGGGACCTACTGCTCATTGCCAACATGCAAAAACTCTGGAGGCAGAGTTCAGTGGAAAGGAAAGGAATCTTCTATTCAAAGTCTCTACAGTTTAAAATAATGGCAGGTTTCTGACTCAAAGCCCATTTCCTCTAAGATGCCCAAAGAAAATCACCTGCCACCATCTGCTGGCTCAGTTCAAGTTTGCACCAGAAACCTCTTCTTCCACCCAAAAGTATCTTTTAAGAAATGTAGTGGCTTAGCTGGTTTCCAGTCATTGTCTGGCCTCAGGCATCTTTCAGAGACTGTGCATCCAGGCGTCCTGTTCGTGGTGTGCTGTCCTCTACCTCTGGCTGCTCCCCCCCGCACCCCCCCCCAGTGTGTCCCATGCAGCACAGTTCCATTTGCTGCTGAGATATCGTGTGTGGGGTGGGGGGAGGGTGTAGGGCTTGTCACCCAGCTTTGTGATGCTCCATCGGCCTGGGACTCCTCCCCTTTAACATCTCTCTTCCTGCTGCAGTACTTTCAGGACTGTCACTGACCAGTCCACTCAGCCTGCCCAGGCTGGAGCAGGTAGAGCAGCAGCAGTGGTGGAAAACTGTTGCTGACAGGCCTGCACTGTAGGAGGGAGGTGGCAGGTGAGCAGATGCCACTGAGGCTTCCCATGCAGGGGAGGGGTGCAGGGCTTGCTGCCCAGTCATGCTCCCTGGGCCCATGGGCCAGAGTCTCTTCCTTTCTCCTCTTACTGGCCTAGTGCCCACTGTGCTCCCTGCAGGCCTTGGAGTGCTTAGGGTGGGGCCCTGGGAACATTCTAGGACCATGCAGGCCTGTGGCCCAGGAACTCTAGCCCCCAAGCGGCCTGCCAGAGAAAAAGGGAGATACAAGTGTAGGAGGGTGCAGCCAAGGAGCCCCCAAAAGAAGGATTTATAATGGGGTCCAGAACTCAAGGTGTCCAGGAAATATTAAGAAAATATTAGGATGTCCTCACTGCCCCTGTTCCAGGTGTGGGTTGGGGGAAGGGACAAATGGAGCAGGCCCATTAAGAGCTGTTTCCCATAGCAACAGCCATGCAGCTATAACCTCTGGCGTGGTCATTTAACATATCTATAACCTTTGACTGGTTACATAGATATGTTAAATAGCTGTGGCCAAGCTTTGAGCCAGGGAATTGAAGTAACTTCCCCACCAATAGTAACTAGGGGTCAGGTCCCCAGAGTTACAGCGTCTGCGTGGGAGCTTGGAGATGATTATCTCCACAACTTGGGGACACACCTGCCCAGACCCATGATGGTGACCAGAAAAGCTGGAAAGGACAGCAGATTAAGGGCAAGTGTGGCCAAGTGTGGGAGGAGTCAGAAATGGTGCTGCAGAGAAAGATTGGTGCAGGGATTTAAACCCAGACACGGCAGCCATTGGAGGAGCATTGAGGAGAGAGCCATGCGCTTCTGGCACAGTGGGGAGTCCCTCGGACCTGGGAGAGAGAACCATGCAGCTTTGGCAGAGTAGAGACTCCCGCAGCCGTTGTGCAGAGAACCACGCGGCTGCAGCCTTGTAGGGAGGACCATGAGGCTGTGTCAGTAAGGAGAACCACGTGCTCTGGCAGAGTGGGGGGATTCCCCCCTCCCCCGGCAGCCATGAGAAGAACCACCACAAGAAGAACCACCAGGGGGCTTTAGCTGGAGATCCCGGCAACACAACTGATGGTGCTGGGAACCAAGGAAGGCCTACCAGCTGAGCATGGATTACTGGGAAGAACCGGGATCTGCCTGAGCCAAGGACTTCCATTTCTTTCCCTGAGATACGGTACCCCAGACTAGGCAAAGGGGGAAAGGAAGGACTGTATGTGTTTGTGGGTGTTTTAAGGGACTTTGGGCCTTTAATGAAGACATTAAGTCATTACTCTTAAGCCTATATAACTTGAATACATACTTCCTTTCCCTTTCACCAATCTCTAACATGGAAAGCTATAATTCTCTGGTGAAGGAAAAGGTGAACCTAATATAGGGAGACCCCAGGAGAAATGGGGATCAATCTGGTAGCATTGTGGGACCCTCTTCCCTGGTGGCCAATCAGGGAAAATCATGGGAGACCACACGTACAGTAGCTTTAAAGTAATACTACTTGTACACGCGCAGTAAAAGCCCACCAAAGGAAGGATCTGCCCTATAAGAATAAAGTCCCTCCAGCCCATGAGGTCAATCTCTGCTTGGAGTTGGTCTGCTCCCATGTTTACTTCTATGAACTCTGGGTGTTCGGTTCAATTCTTTGTCCTGATCACTAAGAACCTGGTTACCTGTGCATACCTGTGACACAAGGAGGGCTACATTTCTTCATACCCTCCTATTTAAAGGCTTCTCCCAGAATCCCGTGTTGTTGCCCTGGTTCCCAGAGTGATACAGGGTGCTGCCAGGGGTCCCCCAAATAGGGATTTGTAATGGGGTCCAGAACTCAGGGTGTCCAGGAAATATTAGAAAAATATATATAGGATGTCCTTACCCCCACAAGTCTGAGCTGGGGGATGGGACATGTGGAGAAGGGCCATTGAGAGCTGTTTTGCATAGCAACAGCTTTGCAGCTAACCTCTGGCATGGTCATTTAACATGTCCATAACATTTGACTGGTTGCATAGATATGTTACTTAGCTGCGGCCAAGCTTTGAGTCAGGGGGATGGGAGTGACTTCAACCCAGGATGTAACTGGGAGGCAACTCCCTCTGGTGCATCTGAGTGAGAACTTGGAGATGATTGGCTCCATGCCATGAGGCCATGCCTGCCCAGACTTATTCTGGCAGCCCAGTAAAGCTGGACGAATAGGGAATGCTGGCAGGTGTAACTGACTGTGGGAGGAGTCGGAAATGGGGCTGCAGAGGAAGGTTGGCGCTGGGATTAAACCCAGGCGCGACAGCCATGCGAGGGGAGACTATGTGGCTTTCGCGAGAGTGAGGACCACGTGGCTTTGGGGTGCTCCCTTTTGCCATGTGGCTTAGGAAGCAGGAGAGACCTTGCTGGGAAGAAAAGGGGTGAAAGGACTGTTGCTGGTGGGCCATGAGAAGGTGCCACATGGTTTTGGATTAACTAGAGACCATGGCAGCAACACACCTGATGGTGCCAGGAACCTGAGCCACGGACTTCTACTTCTTTACCTGAGATACGGCACCCCGGACTGGGCAGAAGGAGAAGGAAGGACTGTGTGCATCTGTGGATATCCTAAAGGACTTTAGTATTTTAATGAAGACATTAAGTCATTACTCTCAGTCTGTATAAATTTTAAATAAATAATTCTTTTCCTTTTCACCAATCTCTGGCATTGAGAGGTGTCTTTCCCTTGTGGAGAGCAAGGTGAACCTAGTGCAGGGTTGGGGGGGATTCCTGGAGCACAAGGGGGTCCGTTTGGTAATAGTATATCATTCACCACCACCCCCCACCTGGGCCTGTTCTGTAGCAAGTGTGACATATGCTGGTTAGGCAACTGCAATGCGCCTGCTGCTAACGCGCTGTTTTTGGTGTTTCCCAACCCCTCCCCCATTTGGGGGTCAGTGGGGGTCATCCCCCATTACAACACTATCACCTTGGTAGAAATAAACCATTTTATTCAGGCTGTGCATTTGGGGGCCTCTTTGTTACAGAATCCTAGCATGTCTGCTCACTGACTCCACTGGGACATAGGCAGTGAACTCAGCAGGCCAGATCCAAAATCCTTTGTCAAGCTCACAGTTTAGTGGGAGAGACAAACATTAAACTAGGAGACGATCATAGATACAAAATGTGGTAAGTGCTGTGATATACACAAGGTAAGATGGTGAGAGAGCATGATGGGGCCCCCTGATTTAGACAGTGGTCAGGAAGGCTCTTTGAAGAGATAATTGTTTTAATTTTTTAATTATGTATATCTTATTTAAGTAAATTTAATTTATTTTAAAATTCATGTATACAGGGTCTGTCCAGAAAAGGTCCAGCCATTGTTAATATAACAAGAACAGTTTGTGTGACAATGATGTAACCTGGTAGCTAAGGAGAGTGGACTGTAATGCACATGAGTGAACAATGACAACCTCACTGTACTAGTCAGGGAGAGCACTAGATGCGGTTGAGTGATCATGTGTACTGTGTGGCCGTTGCATTCAACATGACTGAGTGAGTAGAGCAATAAATCTGCATCAAATTTTGTGTTAAGCTTGAACATTCCTCTGCAGAAACTGTTCGGATGACTCAGAAGACTGCAGCTATGGGCAACTGGTGACTGGCAGCTTCATCAGGACAATGTGATGGCTCATGCAGAGTTTTTAGAGAAACATCTAATCACCCAGGTGACTCAGCCCCTCTATGGCCCAGATTTGGCACCCTGTGACTTCTGGCTTTTCCCAAAACTAAAATCACCCTTGAAAGGGAAGAGCTTTCAGACCGTTGGTAAGATTCAAGAAAATACAACAGGGCAGCTGATGGTGACTGGGAGAACTGTGTGAGGTCCCAAGGTGCCTACTGTGAAGGGGACTGAGGCACCATTGTCCTGTGTACAATGTTTCTTGTACCTTACATCTTCTTCAATAAATGTCTCTCTTTTTTGTAGTACATGCCTGGATACCTTCTGGACAGACCTTGTGTGTTATTTTAAAATGTCATTTCAATAAAACAAGATACTGGATAGTTATTATTTCCACCCTTTATTCAATCTTAGAATATAATTGAACTTAAAATGAATCAGAAACCCCCCAAACCATAACTCTTCTTCTGAAAAATACAGGCATGCAAATGACAACGTTAACTATAGAAATGCACCAAAGATGGTAATAATCGGCACAGATGCAATATTTCAATATTAGTGAAACTGACACAGTATTAAAACCACACTCTAACTTCAAGCAAACACGGTTTCCATTCTGGTACCTAGCAATTTTATACGTATTTAACACAACATATTTAACAGCAACAATAACAACATTAACTAGTGTTTGTTAAACACTTAGTGAGTGGCAAACACTGCTAAAACATAAAATGTGTTTTGTTATCTGCCGCAACCGGCACAGCTGGATGGGTCAGATCCCGAGGGAAGGCGACGGGGGACTGAGAAATAAAGAGACAGAGCCAAAGTGGGGTCAGGTGGAGTCTCTTCTCTGGGATGCAGAGGAGGGAACTGTTTATTGGTGAAGTCAGGCTGTATATACTGAGCCAGCTTTGAAACAGAATGTGAGAAAGACAAACCACAAGGCTAGGTATGTTTTGTTTTTTAACATTTGCTGCTCCTTCTTGGCACAGTGATACAGCAGCAGCCAAGTCATTCTTTCTTGCAGCAGTCTATCAGGCAGTCTTCCGTGGCCTGGGGCAGCTGTGCTGACCCAAGGCCTGCTTCCAGCTTCCTTGGCACGCATGATCCTGCTTGGCTCTCCACATTATCTTATTGATGAATAGATGACTTTTAAATAAGCAGAAGAAACTGCAAGCGCAAAGGTCTTGAGGTCAGAAGGAGCTTGTGATCAAGAAGCAGAAAAAGGAGTTGTGTGTTTTCTTCTTACCACATGGGAAACTGCACTGGGTTCTAGCAGGAGGACCCATTTGGTAGGGTTTACTGAAAACAGTTACATAAAGAGGCAATTTACCCGAGGTTTGTGTAGAGGTGAAGGGAATCAACAGGTGATGGTGCATTACCTGGGCTGGCAGGAGTGGCAGACCACCCACTAAATGTGAAGGGAGGAGGGGAAGTGTGGTTTCCTGGAACCAGGGAGAGCTGCAGCTATGGGTCCGGGGTCCCCTGAGAAGAGCAGTGGCTACAAAGAAACACAGCCACTGCCAAAACTGGGGGTAGGTGGAGAAAATATCCCAACTTTTTCTCTCCTTGTGCTCTCTGATGCCCACTGGCACCTCCCATAGGCAGAAGCCAGCCTGGGGGAAACACGAAACAAGCCCAGGTAATGGTGTCCACAGGGGTCAGCTTCATTAGGGGACACAAAGCAAGGTGGAAAACTATGGCAAGTGAATCTGGGGAGCGGAGAGTAAGTAGAGAATAAACCCTAGTGTTTTAGGTGACCTTGGATATTTCAACAGTCCTTTCTGAGCCAGCTCTGTAACAGAAAGTGAATTGGGCTTGAAAACTGACCCTGTACTCAGTACTGCCTGCAAACATCTTATTGAGGTAGAGCACTCACAGGGCCCATCACCATGGAAACCTGATACTCAGGCTTGGCCACTTTTGCCTACCATTCATACCATACCCCAAATCAAAAAACTAATCCAGCCTGTGACCAGGTGGTGTCCAAAGGATGAGAAGTTGTAACTGTTAGAGCACCCAGCCTCAGCCTTAGAAGAGGTTGGCAGGGCCTCCCAAGACCACTGGGGATGTTTGGATCCCCTGGGATGGGTGAAATCATCACTCCCACCTCTGGGCTCTTAGTAGTTTGCTCCACCAGCAGGATTGGCCCAGAGGGAATTCCACAGCTAATGAATTCCTCATTAGCCCACAGCACTGCCTGGCCTCTGCCACTGGAGGCCAACAGCACACATGACCTCAGATTTTCCCTCAGCTGCACACATGGAGAGAAACAAAAGTAACCCACAGCCACAGGCACACACCCACCTCATCACATCCAGACACACACAAATGCAAGACAGGTACAGGCGCACACAGATGTTCACAGATAGTCACGCACCCACAGTATTGTCTGCCACATCCATTCAGGTCTGGCCACCCCTGCCAATTCAATTCTTCCAGTATTTTTCCTGATTGTCCCAGGTCCAAGGTCAGATGCCCCACAATATGCTCGTGTGGATCCCTGAACCTCTCTGGAATTGAGAGTCTTCCTCATTATTGTGCCTCTTTCCCAGAAAGGGAAGTTCCTGAGTTCCTGAAACACAAATATGGAAAGAAGAAAGGAAGGAAGGAGGAAGGAAAGGAAGAGAAGGAGAGAAAGGAGGGAGGCAGACATACATGGACATGATAAACATATGACAGCATGATATAAATATATCAGGAGCAGGTTTGGCCTGATGTATATTCAGTGGGGAGGGGGAGTTTTTCCAAATCAGAAGATTAAAACTAAATATAAATTGAAGGCAGAGCCTTGGAAAGGGAATATGTGAGGTCCCTGGAGCTTAACAATAAAGCTGCTTTTCACATATGTGAAACACAGACCTGTCCATCACAAACACGTGGAAGCACGGACACAGGTGCCCCTGTTACAGAGCAGAAACCAAACAAGGGAGGGGGGCCCGGGAGCCCGGGACGGTGATGCTCTTACTGAAAGAAAAATTCGGGTCCGGCTTGTCCGCCGCCGTAAAGGAAAGATATCTCTCAATGCCAGAGATTTGTGAAAAGGAAAGGAAAACGTTTATTTTGTGCTATACTAACTTAAGGCAGTGACCTAATGTTTTTTTATCAAAAATCTTAAAGTCCCTTATAACACCCACAAATGCACACAGTTTTTTCTTCCCCCTTGCCCAGTATGGGGTACCGTATCTCAGGAAAGGAAATAGAAGTCCAGTCTCAGGCAGTGTCTGGTTCTTCCCAGTAATCCGTGCTTGGCTGGTAGGCCTCTCTCGGTTCTCAGCACCATCAGCTGTGTC